>JAEIIL010001155.1:0-15068 GCA_018905715.1 Drosophila lini | reverse complement strand
GCGTGCACCCGCGAATTCAGATCTCGATCAAAACTGTGCTTTAGAACGTTGCACGTTACACAACTTACAGGGTTGCACACCCGCCTGCTGTGCGCCTGGACTTGGTATTACAGGCTGCCATCGCTGCGGTTTGTTAGGCAACTTATTAGATTATCAAGAGGGGACCCTCTTTCGATTTTCCGGGAAAGGGGGGATGCAACAGGCCGCCGCCCGGCTGCATCCGGCTGACCACGTAGCTGTCCGACCACAAACAGCTGTCAGCCCTTTGATAAATATGATTAAAACCAGTCATCCGCCGTCGTCAGCCCTTTCCTTTTGACAAATTTAAAGTACATCAGTCTAATGACTAGCTGACCAAGAGCTGTCCCATTCGTGGCATGATGGATGGATGTATAAAACATCTCTTGTCCAGCAAATACATGACGAATGGCTTTGGCCACGGGTATCTCTATCTATGTATCTCTCAGTCCGCATGAGTATCTCTGAGTCTCTTTTTGTGGCGCAAAAAAGCATGCTATGAAATTTTATTTATGCCACTTTTGGGGCTGCTGCATGTCACATGTGGTGCACAAAGAACCATTGTCGGTGGCGGGTCGCTCCACAGCAATGCAAGTTGCCTAAAAGCGTTGATGGTTTAGTCAGCTTGGTATCCTGTATTTCTGTGAGATATTTCAAGGGATATTTCTTAGATATATATGTTGGAGAATTTTAAATATTTTTTAAACTATTTAAAAACAATTTTAATTTTAAGCTACTTTTAAAACCATTCAGAAAAGTTAAATGAAATTAAATTAAAAAGTACTATTTTTTAAACATTTTATACTTTAAATTTTTTCTAAAATTCTCCCTTAAATCTCCCAAAGATTTCACCCACTTTCATATAAATAACAACCGACTGCTTCCTTTAGAATTTCCAAGGCATTGCAATTTGACTTCCTTTTTAACCAAAATCCCATATGCAGAAAAATACGTTTCTAATTTGAAAGATGAATTAGATTTCCAGCATTCAGAGATTTGCAGCTTTGCAGTTCCGTTGTCCGTGTCCAGGGATCGGATCGGAGAACTATAAATTTCATTTGTCACAGCAAATCCCCAGAGCGGCTTACAATGAAGTTCATTTCGCAGGCAACGGGGCGGGGCGAGGCAGGATATTTTTACGTAGTTTGTGGCAGAGTCAAAAACACAGCATAATGCACGTCGCACATGCTACACACACTCACACACAAACACATTGTCTGGGCGAGACAGCTGACACAAAAGCCACAGAGAACAATTTAGATATTTTCTAAAGATTTAAGCGCTCTGGGAGAAGGGCAAAGGCTGTCGTCAGTTTCGGTTACACAGGACAAAGCATGGTCCTGGTCCTGTCTATTTGTTTGCCATTTAAATAAGCACACTTCCCCAGGAAGAACGAAGAAAACTAACAAAAAAAAGAGGGGAAATATACATGTAAAAAATAAAATACATTCATATTCATGCGACATTATTACTTATGCTTATTTGTTGTTTGTCTCCTGCAGGTACGTCATAGAGGGAGGGAGAGAGAGGTTACAGGCATCCCCTAAGTGGCTCACCTGGCATTTGCATATGTGTACCTGTAACTTGTATCTGTTGCACTCGAGTGTCTTAAGTTCCGGGTAAGTGGGGACTCTTTTTTTTCCTTCTCTGAATTCCAGCAAGTGCTACTGGGCTGCCTCGAGTGGCTGCCCCATGAAGTGTTTGTCGGGATGGAATGTATTTGGGCTCGCAGACGGATTCCTCACACAATTGTGACCTCAATTTGAGGCAAAGTTGCGGTGAATGTAGAGCGGAAGCTCAAAGGCGCCTTGAGTGCGTTTTCATATGCTCCAAAATGTGTGAATAAATTTCATTTTGCGGCCTTTAAGTTAAAGGGAAATAAAGTCAGAAGACAGGCACTCTAGAATATGACAAAATATCTTTTTTAAATATTTACAAAGGTTCCTGGGTATATTTCCACTTTCTATTTGGTAGTTAAGCCTGGAAATTAATCTCTCTTTTCACTATCAGCTAATTTCCTTGGCTATACAAGAGCGAACCGCCAACGTAATTAACCCATTTTCCACGGATACTGCACCGCTGGCGAATGGCATGCCACTGTGGCGTCAGTGGCCACAAAGAAAAGCGCCAAAAATCCGCAAGCGGCGTGCAAAAATTTGCTTCGCTTTTAATGGCTCACATGTGCGACTGTGTGCGTTCATAAGAGCCTTAACTGACCGGCACACAAACACACACAGGCAAATACGCACTCGCACATCACAGACTCCCATAGGAAGGGAGTGAAAGGATCGCTTTAAAAAGCCATTTCGGTTTGCTTTACCCTCTATACCTTTTTTTTTTTATTATTTTTGCAAAATCCTCACAGGACTCGGAATGGATGGCACATCGCTTAAAGTGGCCACAGAGCAGCAGGGGCTGGATTATAAAACACTTAAACGATTTTAAGCGCAATTATGCGGGCAAAAGCACGTAAACGCCCTTTGCATTTAATTTTTGCAGCACTGGCAAGGGGTTCCCTCATTAGGTTTTCAATTTAAAGGTAGTTTCTTCTAAATTAAATAAAGAATTAAAAAAAAAAAAGGTAGCTAGAAATATAAAAGAGGCCCCTGCCCGGGGCAGATAAACGGGAACAACAGAACCTGGAAACCTGGACAACAATTAGAGCGTCAGCTCACCGGGGGATAGAAAAAAGTTTGCATTGCATTTATACTATGTTCTCCTCGCTGGGATTTATTTACGGACAAAAAGCGTTGCCCCGGCGAGAACTAGTTCTGGTCAGCGTTTCTTGAACGACACGCCACCGGACGGAGGAGTCCGGGAGTCCCTATTGTTGCCATAATAAACTTCCGGCTTTAAATTTCAATTGCCCTAGTATAGGTGGAAAGCAAAATGGCTGCCGGAATAGCTTCTTCTGACATTAATTAGCCCAAACATGTTGAAGCAGAGACCCCCTCCTTTGGCCAGAGATAATGGTAATGGCAACGGTAAAGTTTCGGCCATCTGCAGGTGCATAATGGTGGTCTGCCTTCTCTCCGCCTGGCAGAGTGTTTATTATGCAATTTAAACCAAAAATAGAAAGGGCTGACGGCAGCGAATGGTAACTCCTTGGCGTAGTGAATGAAAAGTTACGATCTAGGGTTAAGCTATTGCTTTACTATAAAGTTGCACAGGGTTGTATAATTTTTCAAACAATTTGGAAATTATCAGGACATAAGATAAGAATTCATTGCGAAGTGTTTTGATTGGTATTGCTGGGCCAGATCCAGCGCGAGAGCCAATTTCTCTTCGGGAGGGCCTTCTTAGCCTTCTTGGCCCTGACCTTACGGCCTTTTTTCAGGGAAATTTTGTTTCGTCTGGGTTGAGGTTTTGGCGAATAAGAGTTGGTTTTGCATTTCAGGATTGATTTTGCTCTTGGTAACGGAGGTGGAGGGATCTTACGGCTTGTGCCTGGCGGTTGAAAATGCCTGGGAACCTTACTGCGGGAGTAATCCTTGTTGAGGGTTACGTACTGCACCTTGGGCTTAGAGGGTATTGTGGCCTGAAGTGAATCAGAAATCCCGTTTTGTGGGATATGTATAATCGATTCTGCCTTGCAGCTTGTTATTTGGTCCAAGCTTTTTACTTCCTCCGACACTAAGACTTTTTTGCCATAAATATATGAATCATTTTGTAAACCTTGGGACCTGGAAAGCTGGTCATCACAAGGGACAACTTGAGGCGGCATAGAGTTCTGGACATCTGAATCTGGTTGTTGACGCGGTTCCTTGTTAATTTTCATAATTTTTACTGGCTGCCGAGGCCCGAGACCTTGTCCCATTTTGAAGTTTTCCATATTTAGTGGCGACGGAGCTGTGGTAACTTCTTCTTCAGGTCTGCCACATATTTTTCTTGGATTTGGCTGAAAAGGCGGTACTTGCTGCGGCATCAAGCCATCTTGGGCAGCCGGATATGGATTACAACTCAAGTTTCTATTGGTGTTTTTAGGTGCCTCCTCTTTTAAAGAATGCCATCTAACTTGGTTTTCATTTTGATCTCTTGGAAGTGGATTTTCATCTCTTGGCAGGACCTCCTCAACAACGGGATATGGTTTGCTTTGATCCTTCTCAATCCGAGTCTTCTTCAAGGCCACTGTTTTTTTCTTCAAAGCCTTCTCCATGGGTTTCGATTTCTTCATCAGATTCCTGGTTGTCTTTTTCTTCAAGTTTATCTTGTGTTTTGTGGGACTACTATTCCTTGGATATTTTGCCTGTGTCTTCCTTTTCGTATTTTTCCCCGGCACCATGACACTGTTTATCCCCCTTTTATTCATTGCTTCAACGCATTGTCCTGACACTAGCTTTTCAGCTGGCCTGCTCTCCTGGGAAGAGCTGACACTCGAGATGCCGCAATCAATAAAATAATTTTCCGTATTCATAATATTTAACTGTAAATTTGGACTTTTATTTTTGACCAATATTATTAAAATGTAAATTTATGAAAAACTGGAGTATCAATACTAGGACCGTCTAGTCGGAAAGTCTATTGAAATTAATATGAAGTAATGGCAGAGAAAGCAAGTGTAGAGTCGTTTTTTGAAGTAAAATTATAAGCAAGTTAGACAAATTTTTAGGTATTTCTCTGTCTTTGGAATTTTTCTTAATTTGACGAGGATTTTGCACGGCAATTTATTGCATGTCCTTTCCGCTAAAGTTTATATAATGGCGGCGACTTCACACTTTCGTTGGCTAAACTTTGTCCACCGCAGACAACGACGACGACGACACAGTTGTTGTGTCTGTGGAACTTTTTGTGCAAATAAAGAGCCGCCATTGCTTGCTATTTGCACTTGCTTCTGGCACTAAATATTTCAAACAAAAAGCAAACAATAACAACGAATGTCTGGCGGAAGGAAGTTCAACTTAAATAACGGATATTGGCTTAAATAAACAATGGCGTTCGACGTGGCTCCCTAGCTCCCTTTCTCGTGTGCTCTATATGTATGTGTGTGAATCGTAAAGCGGAAGTCGCCTGCCCGCCATTTTGTGGGTTTTTGGTGCAAAGTTAACCCTGCTGGAATTATTGCAGCTCAATGTGCAACAGCTGTGCTTTTTGGAAACTTCTTCTGCCGCCCTAATTGCTTGTTAATTAGCATAGTTTCAAATGGCTGAAATTGGAGCCTTGATTGTGCCCTGGAAACAGAGCTAAAAAAATCAAAAATTGTGTCTGCCGTTGGGCTACGTGTGTGCCTGCCTGTGACATGTCATTGATGGAATTTAACAACTGTGCAAATATTTGACATTTGGATGAAGGTTCACTGCCTGCCTGCCTGCCTGCCTTCTGTGAAAATTGGTCAGTGAGGTGTGCTAGTGCGAAAATTGACTGGATTTCGGGTGAATGTCTATATATGTAGACAGGGAAAGGGACACAGACGTAGGGGACATAGCACTCATGCTTCAGTGTGAAGCATTTAATCTCTGCCTTGCAGTTAAATTGTAATAAATATTAGCAACTTTTCATAGCCCAACACCCATTTAACAAGCTGCCGCCTATTATTTTTAGGTATGTTTAGCTCAACAAACACCAAAACACAACTTAAAAGTTGCTTCTTAGCTGAAAAGCTGCTTATAAAGTAATTCCGTTCTCACTTCCACCGTGAGCAGCAAGTCACAGAGCATTCAAATTATTTTTAAACCCAACGTCGGCAATGGCGACAACATTTGCACAGCAGGGCAAAAATACAAAAAAATAAAAGAAAATAAAACAAGTTAAACAAACACTAAGCAAAGCAAGGCTGCGAAAGAGGTCCTGCTGCTGTTGGAAGAAGGAAATGGTTAGGTGCCCAACCGACGCTAAAAGGATAAGCGCATTAAGGCATTTACTTTGCAATTGCAATGCGAATCTAGCCGGGAATCGTGGCACTAATACGTATATCCGGCGAACCAAGGGCTATCGAGAGTCGATGGCAGGGAAGGAGGACTGCACTAGGACACACTAACAAGGACATGTACGTGTAAGAGCTCTCTGGCAAAGCCCGTTGTTGTGCCGACACAAAAGCGCAACAAACAAGCAACAGTCCCCCAGCCTGCGGGCTCCTGTAGGGCGGCAACTGCATCCACGAGGACAAAGGACAAGGCAACAAAGCAAAAGGACGAGCACATTGCACTTTAGACCCACTTAATCCTGGCCATTGTGTTAGCCTTATTATGACGCCTCCCCCCCGAAAAACATGCGAGAATTGTCCTTGCCGGTAACGGCAACCAGCCTAAACACCCAGAGAAAAATTGTTATTAAAAGGATCCTTTTCATATGGACAGATTCTGTATAAAGATCAAACGATTTTTCTTTTATAAAACTTTTTAAAAAAATCAACACATATTCTCACATTTTCCCTTTGCTTTAATTAAAGGACTGCACATCCTTAAATATTTTCTAAGAGTGCAAAAAAGCTGGCAAAGCCTTGACGACAGTTTTATGCTTTATCAGCAAAGGAAAACTTGTTTGTTTTTCCTACGCTCCGCCGGCTGTAATGAACGGCGCTGTCTGTCTATTGTCTGCCAAGGGAAAAAGAGGTCGGAAAATGGGGTGGCAAAAGGAAGAGTGGGAATGGAGAGGAGGTGGCCCGGTCCGTTTGCCGCCATTTCAGCCGCGTGTGTTAAGGTTACACTTTGTTTTCTGCCCGACCAGACGGCGCCAGTCGACCCCCAAATAATGCCCCACCATCAACCTCTTGGCATTGGCCATTTGCCGGGTAAAAACGGTCATTCTTTTTTTTTTTTTTTTTTGGCAAGCATCGGGAAATCGATAATATCGCTATGAAGTCATGATGCCAAAATTAAAACATATTTAAAGCTAAAAGGGCATTGAATGCTGAATAAGGGCTGAGATTGTGGCGTGATATTTATGCAATGAAAGGGTATTTTGCAAAGATTTTATTTGCAAGGCGAAATTGAAAATATCGAGAGAAGGGTTTGACGTTTCCATGGCATTATCAGGACAAGAAATATGGCTTTTCAAATTTGTTTACAAGCTGATGGACAAGATAAGCTTAAGCCTTTGAGTGATTTATGCATAAACTTGAGGTTACATTTGAATTTTAAAACATTTAAATGGAGGTTCCTTGCATTAAGAATTAAATTTAAGAAATTAGAAGTAAAAAGTAAAAAAATTAGAAGCCTTCGAAATTTAATATAAATTGGAAATAAATAATTTAATAGAAATAGGAAATAAAGATGAATGCACATATTAAAGTTGCCTTTCAAATATTAAATCAATAATACTAACAATTATTATTTATAAAAATGAATGGTACTTAAAACAAAACGACATAAGAGTTGATTTTTGTTGTTTATCAAATAAAAACGTTATTAATTGCCAATTCAATATAATCTCTTAATGCGAATTAAATCCCATTAAAAATAAAATAATAGTACAAGTTACTCGTGTTGAATTACCTTTCATCAAAAATAATTAATACGTTTTTGTGTCTCTCAAACAATTCAAAGACATACCGAGCAGCGAATACTGATCATTCCTACGCGTAAATTGGCTCAAATGGAAACTAATTAAATTATAAACATTATGCGGATGGCTTTAATAAATGAGCTGCTCTCGCAGAGCCAAACCGGACACTCAATCAATTTGCACAAACAAACAAAAACTAATTATGCTGTGGTGAATATTGAATGCTAATAAATCAATTCATTCCGGCTGCCTGGACAGACGCACATGGCCCAAGCTTAACTGTCTTCAGTGCGGGGAGGGCCACCTCAGTCCTCCTTTAAGCTTATTTTTCTAGGTCACGCTCGGAGCGCGCTATTTCTCCACATTTTTTGTGAGCTGCTTCCTATTTCGGCAGACAAATGGCGTCGCAGTTTCGTGGCGCCATCAGTTACTTGTCGTTGTTGCTGTCGGTGCGGTGGTGGGTGTGGTGGCTGCCACCGCTGCCACTTCCAGGATACCCAGCATCCCGGCATCCCGGCAGCCCGGCATCCTGGAACCCCTCGCCGCTTGTCATTGCCAATTTTTACTGCAGCAATTCTTTCGCCGGCTTGGCTGGGGATTAATCCAGCGGCCGTTATCGGGTGTTATACTCCGCCGGGGGTCGCGACGCGAATGCCAGGACTGCCTCCAGGACGCGTATTGATTTCCCAGGCCAAAGCCGCTCCTTTTCAGGCATTAAAGTTGCTGCTGGCTGCCGGCACTGACACGGCTGGTTATAGTTATAGTTCTGTTTGCAGCTCTCGAATCCATCAACAGCTGTCAAATTGCTCGGGCCATTCATGGCTTTATGCGGGTCTGTCAAAGATTTTATGGCCACGATTTTTTACAGCTGCCGGGAGTCTCGAAATTGATACTTGAAATATGGAATTTTAAATTTTAATGGCACCTTGTAGAGATGAATTTTTCGGAGGGAATTGGGAAAAGCAGTTTGGTAATTAAATTTGGGAAGGGAGAATATAAAATTACATTTTTACTTTAAGTAAAATGCAATATTTGAATTAATTTCTTTGGATGTTTACTTTTTAAACCCGATTCAATCTTTCTATATCATTAAGAGAATATTTTGTTAGACTTATTTGTTATCAAGTCAAGAAATGGCAAAAATATAGGAAGAGAAATTATTATGTTACATTGTTACTGCAAGTTAAATGTAGTTTTTGAATTAATTTCTTAGGATATTTACTCTTCTACACCTTTAAAATCTAAAAATTCAATGAAAAGAATATTTTCTTTGATTTATTTGTTATAAATTTTTCTTTCTTTTTTCCCCTAATAAAACTTTGTATTTTCTTAAAGTTTTCATATTTAATATTTTTGTTAAGCTTTCCCTTCGTCTCAACAAATTTATTCTTATCAAAGTTTTCTCTTGTCCATTTGCTTGATTATATTGTATTTAAGTCAACAACTACGTATGTGTGCTTATAGATTTTCCATTTGGTAATTGATTGGCATAATTTCCCCCGCCATGGAGCTGCTGACTTTCACTTGGCCAACTCCTTTCAGTCCGTACAATTACCGCCAGCACTTGTCGTCGTCTCTATAGTTTCTAGTTTCTAGTTCCCAGTTCTTCCCTTCAATTGACATCTAGAGCTCGGTTATTGATGGCTTTTATTGCACAATATACGTTTCATTTGTTGCGGATGCGGTGGCAGTGGCGGCTGTCGAGTGCCGAGATGCGTTGCAAAATCCTTTCATTTCGTGGCACATTGCCCCTGGCCAAGTGCTTGACGTCAATCACATTTCCTTTGTAATAAATCCGCTGGCACAGCAACGGCAGCGGCAACGGTATCAGTGGCAAGTCATGTTAAATTACGTGCAATTAAAATCTAATGCACACAGATACTACCGATGCTACAGATACCACCGACATTCGCTGCACTGACTGATGGCTGGATTGATGCCATATTGGCTGCCGCGGGGCCAACGGTAATTAATAAGCTGCGACCGGGCTGGGTGCCACGGGTCGTATGCTTTATAGGCCACAGCTGCAGCTGCAGCTCGGGCTAAACTATTTATGCGGCAATTGAGTTTTGCGAAACAAATTTTCAATTTGCAACGTGCCTGATGGGTTTGCCCAGGGACCCAGGATACACACACAGACAGGACCTCCTCTCGACCCACAAATTATAATGAGTTAATTTGACGCCAAGGGCTGGCTGTGTGTAGGCCAAACTGTGATGCCATCTTCTGTATCCCAAAAAGTGCTTTTGAAAAAGCAATTTCAATTAGTGAGCCGAGTTCGTAAAACTGAAAATTTAATCACCAGCGAATGGCACTTCGGATCCATGCAAATGTCCTGGCAATGTCACACAAAAGCACACAATTAAGCCGGGCCAAAACCCGGGCTAAAATGCAGAACAGATGGCGTAACTAAAGCTGAACGAAGGCAAACTGAAACATCAAGTGGATAAGCGAAACTCATTTACCTCCAAATGTTAACCATAAACGTAACTATTTTGGCATCTCATTTGCGCTGTTTGTGCAGTGTCGAGTGTGTGTGTGCGTGGGTATGTGTGTGCGTGACAGGCGGCGACAAACGGGCGACGCAGGAGCAGCAATGGCGGCAATGTCAGTGAGACAACCGGAAATACCGAGGCAACTTCCGTGTCGTCGACGCCGGGAGTTGATCTATATGCGAGTGCCGTCTGTCATGAGTGCTACTTTCCATGCTGTTTTCCCCAGTTTTCCCAAATTCTGTTCTTCTATTTTCGGGAGAGAGGACTTTGTTTATGGGCTGCGTTTATTTGTCAGGAAGATTAGTCAGTTGGCCAGGAAAAGTCAGGGAACAGTGCTACCGAATAGTGACTTTATTTGACTTAAATAAGTAATAGAAATGTGATTTTGGGAATTATATAGTTTTGAAATTGAAAATTGAATGTCAAATTTAAAAATAAATGAGCTAAGCCTCAGGAAAATTTATTAAAAGCACTCTTAAGACATCAAATCGCTTACAAAACTAAGTGATTTCAATTGGATTTCCCAGCACACTATAAGTACTTCAAAATAAATATATTTAAGAAGTTAATATCAATCCAAGAGGCAAAAAAAAAAAACGTACAGATTGATATTGTTTTCCCACTCTCTCTGCCAGATGCTTGATGACATTGGCAAATTGAACTTTAAAACGCTTTTCATGTGAAAATTATTAAGTGAAAGAAGCCATTTTTGCTAGATTTATGCTTCAAGTCATTTTCATATGTCATAGAAAGAGAGCCAGAGCGAGTGGCAGATGCCAAGGACAAAGCGGATGCGACTTATATTACATTTAAGATGAAACACGTGCCCGACCAGCCATGTGGATATAGATGCTCCAAATGCGGATGCGGATGCTCCGAGCTGGAGGCGTGACTCTCCCAGGAGCTGCAGTTTTTGGCATGCAGCTCTCTGTCTGGCATATTGGTTGATTTATGTGGCAATAAGCAGATGCAACCTGCGCCGAAAAAGATGGCGGCAAAAGGACGTGCAGAGCGTAACTGATACGCAGCGATTAGCGCTCACACACGCACACACTAGCTGTTTGTCAGGCGAACAGGAAACGGAAATGCAATTGCTTTGGTCTGCTCCAAAATTACGAGTGCAGATTCTGCAGCTACTGGGATATTGATTTTCGGCACAGGCACCAAGAAAACTATAACTCATTGCAACACATGTTGGCTGGGGCAACTTTTCAGCCACAAACCTGCCGTTGCTGCCGCTGCCGTCCCCCTCGTTTGATGCCCCACGCCCCTGCGGCCTTGTCAATGTTTTCCTTTTTTTTTGTATCTTTGGGTAACGGGGGTAACGGCCAACTTATCCATTCACCACAGCCCTTTGAACTTTTGCCTTGGCAAACGTAAACTTTAGTGGCAAAAACCGCATTCTGACATTTTGCCAAATTCGATGGTTTTTGGGGCTGTCCATGTTATATAAACAAACAGTTTGGTTAGAGCCTTAAACGGCTGCAAAAGGATTTTATTTTTTATGGAATGTTTAAAGTTTATAAGGAATTTATATTGAGGCTGGGGAAATTTTGAGTTATGACATCAAGTACAGGCGAGGATTAATACCAACAACGACTATGACAACAACGACAATGAGGCTCAAGATTATTAAGTAATTTAAGAAATTTTTAATGACAAGTAAAGGTGACTATTAAAGTTTAAAGTTTTCCACAATTAAATTAAATGGAATCAAAATTATTGACAAAAGCACAACTCTTGCCCACAATTAATATCCATAAATAAACAAGTAAATAAATATGCATTTATGACCAAAAACGTTTTGGCAAAAGCAAAGTGTTTGAGTGGTATTTTCGCTGCTGGCAGAGCTCCAATGACCCCTGGCTCGTTATTAGTTATCATAATATTTTGGGCCAAGACATTGGCATTTACTTAACGGCCAACAAACACACAGAAGTAAGCCTGCCCCGAGAGATGAATAAATGATGAACTCGGGACCCGATTGAAATGTCAATGTTGGACATTTGGCTTTCAAGTTGACTAACAGCTAATAAATATTAAAGTTCCTAGCGGAGCAACAGAATGTCAATTGCTGAAATTGAGACGAAGTCGACGAGTGGGCACCAACCGTAAGCCGCTTAGGGAGGTCGACGGAGGAGCTGGTTCGTCAAGCACAACCATAACTATGTTGCAGCTGGTAATAATAGTCGGGCATAAAAAGGATTAGGCGGGACACATTGTTCCGGGCGGAGCCCTACGGTTCCAGGAAGTCGTAGTAAGGTAATAGACCGAGCAGGAACCCCACAAAGCACAAAGGGCTTAGCCTCGGTTTTCGCTCGAAGGACCAACCAGGGGGTGGACATGAAAGTGGAGGAGTGGACGAGAGACTGACAGGACGACTGATGCGTGATGACAAATTCGCAGAAGTCAACAAAGTAGCTTGCTTTTCAAGAGGAATTATGTTCACACACAAAGTTGGTTGTAGTCAACGAAATAATTAGGTTTTTGAGACAAAAGTTATCAGGAACAAAAGGTTAGTTAATTAATTTTATAAATTAATTTGAAGTTAACTGAGCTTAGAAATATTATTTTGGGTAATGTATAAAAGATATTGTAAATATTTTGTGGTTTCTTTAAAATTTATTTTGGGTTTTTAAAGGTTAAATGTTAGAAATTAGAAATACCATTACATTTCTGGGTAAACTTTAATAATAATTTAAGATCAATTTATAAACAAAAGTTCCTTGTAATTCATTATTCTTCCAAAATAAAGTTAAAATTGTAATCCATTTATTAAGAAAAACACTTCCTGTGCAACTCTTAACTACCCAGGCTTATCTTCCCTTACAACGACACTGATTTGCCCCCAAGGTTAGAGTTCCCTAAATCTGGCTCCCGGCAAGGAGGATTCCAGCAGGTCAAGTGACCAGGTTTAAGGCTCAACCCCTAGGCGGCCAAAAGGAAAAGAAATTGTGCAATTGCCGGGAGCGGCCAAAAGGCAAGACAGAAGACAGGGAGACAGAATAACCCCACAAAGTTGAAGCCAAGTGAAATGCGAAAGCTGATAGCGGCGTTAAAGGGTTAAGCCGACTTCCTCTTCTACTGATCCCCAAGCAAGTTCAAAGTTCACCAAACAGATGCATCTCCGACGACGAACGTTGAATGCTCATCAACGCTGTGGGCTTAGCTTTGATTTACAGCTTCGCTTTGACTTCCTCCTGCTTAAAAGTGTTGTCCGAAATGTCCCAGAAGAGCTGCCAAGTTTTTGCGCCTTGATATGCCGACGATATGATGATACGAAGGGGCCCTGACCTGACCACTTCCACTTGGCCATGCCGAGCACGTTCCTTGGTTGCCTGGCCTCTTTGATTAAAATTGATGTGCCCGGGGCTTTGTCCGAAAATTTCGCATGCCGTTTATAGTCAAACATAATTTGACCTAAGCCAAGGCATAAGCAAATGTGACAGGCTCCAGTCAGCCATAAAAGCCCTGCCAGCTCGCACGCCATCCGGCCCTCTCCCAACTCTCCGTTTCCTTTGCTCGCCACTGCTAGCCGGAAAGACACAGCCATAGACATACCATATAGCCATAGACCATGCCATACCAGGTCGTGCTCGAGTCGGTAATTGAATGAAATAGCAAAAACTCACGCACACAGGAAAATTTTCATTTAAATGCATGGCATATGTGGACGGGGAGGCGGCTGGCGGCAAGCGGCAGCACGACTCCAAGAGGGGCATAAAAAAATTTTAAGCAGAAATAAAATTAAATCGAAATTAGCACAAGACTGCCAGGGCAGCAGGCCAGCAAATAAAAAAGGGTAAGAACAGTGGAATGGAGGCGGAAAAAAGAGTATAGAATAAGGGATTATATGAAAAGTTTTCATTGAAAACATTTAGCTTTTAAAATTAATGAATGTATTTAAAGTTTTACTGAACACTATCTATAAGCATAATTATAAATATACCTTAGACTCAATGTTCCTTAAATATTATTCAATTTATTTAGTTAAAAAAGTTTTAAATTTGCTTTTATATATATTTAAAAAACTCTCTTCAAAATAATATTTTTCTACAATTCCCGTAGCATATATTTTAATTATAATTATGTTAATCTTACTTTGGTGAATGTAGCTTTGTAATTCAAAGTTTCACAAAATGTCCCATCCATTTCCCTAAATTCGAACCACTGTTCGCGCGGCTTTTTTATGGCGCATAAAAGTTCGCACAACTGTCGCCGAGGCCACTAAACGTCATCATTGCAATGGATTAGCCTTAATGCGCGACCGTAATTTACCACTGCAGGCGTCCTGTAGGTTTCGCCCTCATTCTCGTCCTCATTCCCCGTCGTTTTTGTCGTTCTCGTAAAAAACTGCATCTGCATTGGGCCATAAAGTCGCGACAAGTCGCGCTGGCGGCTCATTTGCATGTAGCCAAGGCAACAGGATTGCAATCCAAGTGCCTGTATCTGGCACACGGTCAAGGAAATGTCCTTTTTCCTCCCGGAGTTGCCCGATTTTGAGCGTGAATTACTTTTTAGGGCATTCTTGTGCTTAAAAAGCAGACCAACAAGGAGGAAAAGCAAAAGCCAGGACACTGTACCCGCCACCCACAGGAGCAGCCAAGGACATCGAGGACAAACAACTTGCTGTTGGCTCGTCTGTTGACATTAGAAATTGAGCAACCAAAAATGTGTAAACAAGTTTGTTTGGCCGAAGTGTTACGCATTGGTCTTCTGGCCAACAGTCCTGGTGGTCTTGCTCCTGGTCCTTGGCAGTGTCCTTCTCCTGGCTTTCTCCTGGTCCTTCTCCTCAGAGCTATCGATGTCGGTGTCGTTTTGGCTCTGCTGTCGACAGCACTCAACGCCCGACACTTGGCCACAGTGTATGAGAACTTTTGAAAAATTATTTTCGACACAAAACAAAATGGAGTTTCCTTTAGCCCTTCCCCGGCTCCTAACTTCGAGTCTTTGCCAGAGACTGCTACAACATGGTTCAAATAAACTGGACAAATTGTTGGGCAGGAAGACGGCAATAAATCAGGACATGGTCAGTGACCAATTAGTAACCAAACCGCAAAAGTATGAAGCAAGTTATAAAAGCAATAGGAAAACCGGCATAGGGTTAGAAAAAAA
>JAEIIL010001144.1:0-15988 GCA_018905715.1 Drosophila lini | reverse complement strand
GTCAAAAGTAATATATAAAGGCTGATTTTTTTAAGGATGATTATAGCTAACTTTAATTATAAATCACTAAAGTCTAAAATTAATAACTGCTCACAATTTAAAATAATTCTCTCTTTTCCCAGTGCAAAACCGACTATTACATTTTCAAACTTATTTTCAAAAACGTCATCGAAATACTATCGACTTATCGATAAGTCTCAGTGTTGCCACAATGTTTTCCCGGCATACACAACGAATTTTCCAGAAGGTGGCAGCCCTCCGACCGCGAATTTGCGCGTGGAAAAAAATAAACAATTTGTTATAAAATAATTGTACGTTTTAGTTGTTAAGAGAGAGCCAAGAAAATGCCCGCGGCGGAAAAAAGCGTAATGTGAGTACCGAAAATCGGAAAATGATGGATTCCAGCACGTAAACCACCTGTTAACCCTCATGTAGCACCGACTGGAAGCGCCTGTGGCAGATGGTGTCCGGAATCCACTACGAGACGCCCCAGGAAACAGTGCGTGATGAGCTGATGAACGTGGCCAGTGAACTGCAGGCCGGCGTGCTCCAGTTCAAGCCCAAGAGCGCCTCCGATGTGCAGTTGGAAACGCTTCTCAAGGAAAAGAAACAGGAGAAGCTGCTGCCCTTCACCGAGCGCCTGCAAGAGCTGCTGGATCTGGAATCCGCGCAATGCTGGGAGATCCTGTGCTACTACCTCACCAAGGAATACAGAGGCTCCGCGAGCCTGCTCACGCAGCTGATCTCGACGGAGACGAACATGGCCAAGCTGCACGAGGACATTCGGCACTACTACTCGCTGGAGCGTATGATAGTACTGAAGATCGTGAAGAACCTGCTCGTGTTCCACCGGGTACCGAATCACCCCTACCACCAGGAGTACCGGGCGGTAGTGGACAAGATAACTCTGCCCTGCCTAAGGGATTCCTATTTGGATCAGTTGGAGCGGCTGATCGGTGAGCTGCCACCGAGGAAGCTTCGAGCGGGCGAGTGCTTTCACTCCACGGAGAAACTCATTGCCTGGTCGGAGCGGAATGCCAGGGAGATCAACGAAGTGCTGCACATCCTTCTGCTGCTGACGGAGCACCTCCCCATGGGCTTCGAACAAATTAAGCGGATCTTCGCCGCCTGCAAGCAGCACTCCTTTGGGAGGCTGCAGAACTACCTGGACGACAGCCAGCGCTACCACCAGGAGCTGATCATCAGTATATCCTATTCGGAGTTGGTGCTCATCATGAAGTGCCTGGACTTCGAAAAGCCGCGCGAGCACACAGAACTCATAGAGCAGCTCATCGAGGAACTGCAAATGGACATTGCGAACATGCACCATCGGCAGGAGCACGGTCCTTTGCTCCTAGTCTGGATGCTGCTCCGCCTGCGTGGCACCAACGATGCCGACGATGCCTCCAGCCTGCTCCGGTGCCGGCAGCTCGGCAAACGGGCAGTGGATCTCAAGTGCTTTGTCCAGCTGCAGCTAATTGTCCGGCATTCCATGTACGCGGACGACTCGATGCTGTCGCGGATTGCCCGCAAGACCATCTACAACCAGCTGTGTTACATGTGTGATCTGTTCGATGGCGACGGCAGCTGTGCCCGCCACGAGGGCATTTACGAGCTGCTCAGCGAACTGGTTTCGTGGCCACAATTGGCCAAGGACTTTTGCAGTCGGGAGGGTTTGTAGAAGGTCTTACATTTTGAGGAATGAAAACCACTAATTGATCTCCCGGCAGATGATGATGGAGCGCGGTCTTTGTATAAAACTCTATTGGAGAACTTTCCCCTGGAATTCACTCATTTGGCCAAACTTGCACAGTCGCTGACCAAGGCGGGACAGGGGAACTTTGTAAGAAAAATGAATCATTGTAATTAACAATTATTAACTTTATTTATCCCAAAAATCAAACCAGATCAAGAGCCAACTGGAGTCTCTGCCCATTTTGGCTCTCTTGTACGATGAAAACGAGCATAGGCTGCGCGAGGTGGACACCGATGAGTTCGAGCTAACGGGCAGTGTGCGTCCGTTTCCCCGCATCGACTACACCATTCCCGCGGGCACCAGCTGCACGGCCATCCAGCATCCCTCCGGTTGCTATATGCACTTCCGCGCACAGGTGAACTTCTTCGATGCTCTGCATCATGAGATCAACTGCTTGCTGAGGGAAACTGGACATCTGCACGGTGACTTTGACTCCAGTGAGCGTATTCGTCGCGTGGAAGCTGGCCTGCGGTACCTGGAGACCGCCGTGCAGCGCTGCACTTCGATTGCCGGCATCAGCGCCGAGATGGTGCACCCCACCGAAATGTGCGTGGATTTGCTGCACAAGTTCAAGGGCGTGCAGTGCCCGCCAGTGGGTCTCATATCCAGTTGCCTGAATGTCTGCACGGCGCTGCTGCCGCTGGTGGACGAAGAGATCTTTTCGCGGATCAGCCAGCTGGACATTTTGCCCACGGTTAGCAAGGGTCTTAACTACGACTTCAAGCACTATGCCAATGCCAGTGGCGTGTGCTTCGAGTCGCGCTTCCTTGGCTCTGTTATTGACAATGTGGAAAAGAAGAGTGAGCGCTACGAATTCCTGCTGTCGTACCTGGGATTCCTGCGCACCTACACTAAGCTGAAACGAAACCGCTACATGCAGGTGGAGATTCCGGGGCTGATATTCCTGCTGAGGGATGTCTTTCCCCACCTGCATGCCTGGCACTTTCGGTCGCAGGTGGAGCGGAACAAGATCTACTTCGAGGTTCTGAGCTTTATCTGCGACATTCTGGACTTGATTGGCACGAATCCTAGTGATCCCCAAAGCGAACAGCGGGAGCTTCTACTTAAGGTGTGCGTTTATTCGCTGCTCAATCTGGATAATGGTCTGATTCTACTAAGGTGAGTTCATTTATCGATTCTTTCTTGATATTCTTACTTATTAAAGCCTCATCTAAAGGTTTGTGGGCGTGGGCAATGCCTATGTGCAGTATACCATGGAGCTGGAGACGAACTGGATGCAGCAGCAGCCTCACGGCCTGATGATGCTGGTGCGACTTTCCATGCGCATACTGATGCAGTTGCTGCGGCTGAAGGAAAAGGTCTATGGTAGCGGCGAGACCCTTTCGCCCTTGGAGGCTCTGATATACACACAGCCCAAGCAGCGAGATACCCTGCGGATCATTCCCACCGTCTGCAGCTACATGGCCAACATCTTTGACCGTTGGCTGCCCATCCTGTCCTGCCGCCTGCTGAAGCGCATCGCCCTGGAGTTCAACATGTCGCTGCTGGCCTGCCTGGACATGGAGGCGGATCAGATTCGTTTGACGTTCATGCAAAAACTGCCCGACGAACTCGAGAGCGACTCGATCAAGCTGGCCATCCTTGAGCTGGTCGACGCTTGCATCGCCAAGCAGCCGGGTGTGACTGAGGCCTTCTTCAAGGTGAACTATGCCCAGGACAAGAGATCGCGCTCCTTCTTTGGCAAAGAGTGCGTTCCCAATATTGGCGAGAGCATCGTCACCTACATGCGCGAGTTCTTAGACGCCCTCCAGGTGGAACCCCTGACTATCCAGCAGGAGTTGCCCTGCAAGATCATGAACATATTCCACTCGCTGTGGAAGCACAACCTCCAGATGCTGGTCGATGAACTGGTCAAGGACAAGAAGTTTTGGCCAAAGATTGCCGCTCCTTTGTTCTGCGAACTGCAACCGGACATGAGGATCTACACGCAGCTGCTTAACATCATCTCCATCGAGGTCTACACAGGCAAGGGGCAGAATTCCGGTCTCCTGGACATGATGACCAAGTTCTTCCAGCCCAAGACCTTTGAGCCCTGGCTGAATTATGTCTTCGACATGCCCAAGGTGCCGGCTGTGAGTAGTATTGGGTCCCCCGATGGGCAGCCCAACTGGATCTGCTGCCTGCAGGCGTTCAAGGACCTCATTGTGATCCTGCTGAAGAAGCAACCCCAGTTCATGGCCATACCCGAGCAGCAGTTCAAGCTGATGGCCGAGAAGTGCTTGGCAGTGCTGGTGGATCGCTCGAACTACCTGGAGGACATGCGGCCCTTCATCGTGCTGTCCGAGCTGTACGTGTTTCTCCTGTTCCAGTTCAAGCACTCGTATACGAACAGCGGCGAGGAGGAGCATGAGCTGATGGAGCAGCTGCTGCAGCTGATGAACCGCATTTGCTCCTGTTACGATGATCTGCACGTGAGGGCCAAGGAAGCCTGTCTGGCCATCATCACCAAGTGTGCCCACCTGTACACAGACCTGCTGATCCGCGACTCATCCATAGCCCTGCGTTTCCTCAATTCCGTGGTCAGCATCATATGCAGCGAGCTGCAGCACATGGAGAACTCGGTGAGCCTAGAGAAGACCCAAAGTCTGAACACTTCGGATAGTTCGGGAGGCAGCAAGGCGTCCACCAACTCGTTGATTCTGTGCCTCAATCTGCTGAAAGCCGTGGCCACCATATTCCACAATGACGGTCCCGGGAACTGGGACATACCGTTTGTGTCGGTGCGCCTGTTTCAACGTCTCCTGCGCTGCATTTCCCACACCCTGCCGCTGTACAGCAAGCAAGTGCTCAGTGTCCAGCTCCTGGACGTGCTCATCGTCTTCGCCAAGGGACACTGCTCCGTAGAATTACTCCACTGCGATGTGGGTGAGTCCTTGTGGCTGAATCTACTGCCGCCACGGGAACTTCTGCAGTCCAAGCTGGAGTTCAGCAAGCCTGCGCCGGCTGATGCAGAGCGCTGGTCCGTGGAACAGTGGTGGCCCGTATACGCCAGGGGCATCGAGCTGGTCACCATTATTCTGGAGAAGCACAAGAAGTGCTTTCTCCACGAAGCTCTCCAGTTTGTGGGCATTCACGAGGTCTATCTGGTAGATGCCCTGCTGCTGAGCAAGCAATCCCTGGAGCCGGCAGCCATGCAGCTTATCAAGACGACCATTAGCCTGGTGGCCTGTCTGACGGAGCATCAAAAGGAGTGGCAGGAGGAGTACGACTCGTCGCTGGGAAATATAATGGTGGGTTTCACTCTGGCACTCTTGAAGAGTTCTATTTGATCCTTGCAATTGTGGGTTTACAGCGGGCAGTCCAGGGCTTGTTGTGCCACAGCTCCTCCTTGTTCCATCAGCAAAGGAACTTGAAGTGCCTACTAGCTGGCCGACGTTCTCAGCTGGAGATCCTGCGCAGCACAGAGGCTCTTACCATCGATGATGACCTCATCACCGCCTGCAATAAGTGAGATTCTCTTGAGAATATTCATAAATTTATAAAATTTATTTAATTTGTATAATACAGCCTCACGGACATCATTATTTACTGCGTGAAATCCCTGTTGAGATTCAGCCCTGACCTGATGGACCTGCTCTGCGGCAGTGTCTATGAGCCGCACAAATGGCATCCTTTGCTGGATGTGAAGTTCGGCGCCCCCAAGCTAAACGAAGACAATGTGACGCTGACATTTGGCATGGTTCTCAACATGATCAACATATACGTTAAAGCCTTGAATATGGTAAGTACATTTGCCTTTGCTTCCTTTTCCATCCTTTACAGACTCTTTTGAATCCACAGCAAAACCATGGCTTCAGCGATCTTCCCTTGAACACTCTGCCCAATGTGGAGAAGCCGACTACGGACCCAGCGGACAACGAAGATGCCACCATTTGCCTGAACAACCAGACCAATCGCACCTTCTCCAAGTCCCTGTCCACCGTTTCGATTTCCACCGCGGGCTGTCCAGCCAGTGAGTTGCTCTCGAATATGGACAGCCAGCTGTGTCTGCTGGCCCTGGAGCACTTGCTCTTGCTGGTGGCCTCGCAGGTCATTTGCATTATCCGCTCGCCGGAGATGGAGCCGCGATGGAAGACGATCGTGCGTCGGGACATTAGCAACGAGCTGGTGATCTTCCACGAATTTGTGCGTCGCAAGGTTATTGCCAACTACAAGGAAAATCGCAGTCCATGGCTGCGACGCAAGCATGGACTCTTCAAGCTCAAGTTTCTGGATCCCGCGCGAAGTTCAAGTTCGCCCAGTACTTCATCCCGCACCAGCGATCCAGTGCGTCGCATCAACAGTGCCGCCAATGAGCTGCGTGTGAATGTGGTTAGGCGGCAGCACCTGCAACAGCAGCTTCGCAGTCCTCCGCCCAATACCTTTGACATGAGCGTGGATATAAGTACCATATCGCCGCTGCAGGGTACTCCGAATGCCATGTTGTCTGCAACGGAGGCGAGGGACACCCGAAAACGTTTATATCCCGCGGAGCAGGTGGGCGCGGCCTTCGTGGAGGACGAACTATCGGCCATCGATCAGCAGTTTTTCCCCCCGCCCACGGAGAATGGTTTTAGCGAGCTGTCGCAGGTGCAGCTGGTGGAGGAGGACTACATGCAGCTGATGTCAGTGCTCTTTAACGTGATGCCCCATTGCGAGTGAGCTGTTTAATTATTGATTATTTCATTATTAATTATTAAAATAAATTGCTTACACTCAAATAAAGTCGAAGGTTCTTAATATTTTTAAACAAATTTTAGAAATTTAGTTCACAGTTCCCTCAAAAATCATTGGTTACAATTTACCCCTTAAAAATAGGCTTTTAAATATTAAATTTTTATATTCTTTATACAGGTTTCATCAAAGGTAGTTAGTTTTCTTTCTTGTTTTAAAAGGATTTTGTATAGCGCAAACAAATAATATAATAATTTTAAATAAACTAAAATTACCACCAACCAAAACTTTCCTCTCTGATTCACTAACTTGAGTTTATTTCGAGTGTACGCCTTAATTTTACACATTTGTGCGAGTGACGTCACGCCCGGCCAAGACGAGCCCCCATGCAACGTCATAGCTATCTCTCTTGTGGAAAATAAAGTGCGATTACCTCACCCACGCCTCGTGAGCTTCCCTGGTGCTTGGTCACAGGAGAATCCTCCACCGTACAGGGAGAGAAACCGAGAAAAGAGAGCGAGTTATGCTTACTCTCAGCCGAAGAAGTAAGCGACGCCGCTGCCACCGATTCCGATTCCCGTTCCGATACCGATTCTGCCAACGCGCTGAGCTGATTATGAGCTTTCTGCTTCTGGCCGAGACGTCGCTCAGCATTAGTACCTTGCGAGTGGTAAAAGAGAACGCATGTGCAGACACCGGAGCGGATACGCAACGTGAACGAATTGAACGAAGCAGCAGCAAGTACGAGCCAAAGGTTTACCCACTCTCTTAGCCCCGGGAACCCAGTCCGTTAATCCGAGAATCAGAGCCATCGTCATTAGGGCAGCCAATTAGCCAAGTCAGTGATTGTGATAATGCTTAAAGGTGTCCCCACGCTAGCCGGTCGAAACCTGCGCCTTCTAACTGGATCCGGACAGGTGCTGGTCCCCCATCGCCCCAAGGCATCCGCCGCGGAGCCGGCCGAGGCGGACATCGAACTGGGCCAGGAGCCGAATCTCTTGAAACGCGCCAAGTTCGGGCATACGGGAAAACAGCTGCAGCAGAAAATAGCCACGGAGGTGAGTGTGGACATATGCATTACCCTTGGGCCTGACCGAGAGGAACAGCTGACTCTGTCATTTTTTTGGGCACAATTTTCGCCCTGCTATTGATTTTTCATGTGAAATCACACTCGGTGGGCAACACGTAATCCCCGCAGATGCGCAAATTCTGGCGGAAAACAAACAATGTGCATAGTTTCCAAAAATAGATTTCCGAAACTAAACAAGAATAAGATATGAGGGGAGACTGGAAGCGAATTCGGGCACGTAGGTTATAGAGAACTAGAACCCATTTCATTCAGCCTGACAACGCTATATTTTTTAATGAAGAAGACGCCCGGCATTAGTTTAATTAGATAAATGCCAAGCACAGCGTGACTGACGCAATCTCCTGCCCTCCAGATAGCGCACACCCACTGTCCTGTCTGCCTATAGGAAAGATAAAAAAAGTTATCTTATCGGATCTGGGATTGCGGTGCGACTACCGGCAAATTAATTGTGAAATTATCATGACAAATTTCGGGGGCTGCATAGGTGCTAATCAGGTGCAAATCAAGTGACACACTCATCTCTAATCCCCCAGAACCGCATGTGACATGTGGAACTCCCAGAACTTAGTTGTCAACAACAATAAGTATATTAAAATGTCAAAAAACCAGACGCTGGCGAGACGCTGACCGAGACATTGAAATGCCGATCGAGAGATTGGGAGAACTGGTGCTGGAAATCTGCCCTTAATTTAATCTCTCTTCGTTTGTTGATCAGCTTCGAAAATCGTGGACTATAAATACCCAGACGCGGCACAAAACATAATAAATTTTCTAATACGTTGTGGTTTTTATAATTTAATCAGTAAAAGAATTATAAAATCAGATCAGTGTACTATCAAAAAATCCTAATCACACTCAAAAATAATATCAGTACAAATGATAATCTTTCAGAAATCATATCTGAAAATATATAAAAGATAGCAAAAGAAACCAAATCCCACCTAGAAATCAAGTTATTCATATGAAATATATATATATTTTCAAAAAATCATTCTGGCAGTTCATTTAGTAATCCTATTAAAAAAAAGTCATTGTGTGTAAAATATGCCACCATGTCTATGAATCATGAAAAACCTTACCCTACCTTCGAGACATCATCGGAAATATTTCAAAAATATGTGATAAATACAAGTTAATTCAATTAAATATGATTTTTTTCTATTTGCTAACATTTCTCTGTGTGTAAACGAGAATCTTCAAGTGTAAAAGTCACGCGAAACTGTCACCCCAAAATAAATTGAGTAAACGTGAGCTTGGCAACACACAAAAAAAGAACAAATAAAGCTAGTGCTGGTATTTGTCGTTGGAAAAATCGTGGGCGACCATAAGCTATGGTGAAGATTTGCCAAGTGTCCCATCGGTAGCCCAAATTGTTTTGCGGTTCTTCCGTTGCCATGGAAGAACTCAACGAACGCACATTCATAAATATTTAGCATACAACGAACTATGTATGTACGTATGTTTATGTATTAATATTTCAGCTGCCACAACACAAAAACCAAGCCCCCTTCACCACTCACATGGCGTTACCCCGGGAGAGTGCGAGAGAAAGCACCCAGTTCTCTCAGTGCTTAATTATTATATTATTCTCTCTTTTTTCGCCAATTTATGAATAATATTTGCCAACTTGAGTTCGCTTCTCCGAGAAATTAGCAGCTTTATGGCAGTGAATTCTTGATATAAAATGTTTTGCATTAATCATAGCAGTATTCCCAAAGGAAAGCTTTAAGGGGAAAACTGGATTTAACTAAAGATAACGTAAAATTACATAAACAATGGATTGTTTTATAAATATAAATTGTATAGTGTATACTTGTAGTTAAAGATCAGCCTATGGATAAGACATTAAGGATTCAAAGGCTTGTTTTCTAAGATACAAATTCCATAATACAAATAAAGTACTTACAATGATATAATGGTGTCTAATATTTAGGTATATAGTTCTCTCATTTCCTTCCCAATTTCACAAAATCTTTTCTTTTTGATTATCTCGACGCTTCCGTTCAAACTGTGCGTCAACGTTTCGTCCGCCAGCTTTTCGGATTCCAATTTGAAAGGTGCCAAAGTCCCACGCTAATGGTGACAGGCCCCTTCAACGGAAACTTGTTTGCGAAATATTTTATTATTTTTTTTTTTATTTATTTTTATTCCGCACCTGATCCTGTTGTTGTTGTTGTTATTGTTATTGTGCAGCTCACATGACTTTCTTTCTCTGGCTTAAATATGTATTTAATAATATGCAAATAAGCAGCAAGTGCGAAAAGTGATCAACAATGAGAGCATATTTGGGAGGCAAAGATTTACTCAGCCAGAGAAAAGAGATTTGATTTATAGAAGGAATATAGTGTGTTCACGTGCAGATAACTTAATTGGGTTTATTTCCAAGGAAAGATAAAGATATATTCTTGTGGAATTTTTTTATGCAATTTATTCCGAAGAAAAGTTAATCAGGAAATGTGTTTTTCGCAGCCGTTCTGGCAGGGAAGGAAAGAAGACACCTCTTTGTAGCTGATGTCATCCGGTTGGTCAAGCCAATCTAATTCAAAAGGACTTTGGACTGGTCAGGAGGAACTTCTAAGATAATTGATTAATTTCTTAAAGCTTAGCTAATGCAATTAAGGGTAACTACAAATAAGAGGCCATGAGTTTTACGTAAATTAAAAATTATATAAAAATAAAGCAGCAAGACAGCAGACTTAATTCTCAGCATGCTAATTCTGACCATCCTCGTAAGCTTCATAGAGTATTGCAGAGTTTTGGGGATTTGGTATTTGCGGGGGAGACCCACCCCCGTGTGGCTATAAAAGGTTCTGGTCAATGGCTTTTCTCCATTATTCCGAATTGATCCAGTTGCGGAATACGTTGGATATATAGCTTTAGACCATGCTAGTACGTGATTAGTAGTGGGCGCTTTGCATAACTGGGAATACGTGACTTTTATAGGGAATTTCCAAACCAAATGAGGCATTCAATCGATTCTTTGTCCATTTCAGAAGAAACTGCGCTCTCCCCCGCTACTGAATCTGGTGTTTGCCAATCGCAAGTTGTCCTTCTATGACACCAGCTCCACGCCAAAGACCAACGAGGAGAATGCCAAGCTGTGAGTACACATGTTCCAAAGCAATTACTAGACTTTACATCTCCACATAGCACTCGGCACTCACCACCACCACTCTCTCACCTCACACTGATCCCTAATCCAATATGGAGCACTTGCACAAATGCATCCCAGTCACTAACTGTTAGAATTACAAAATATTTGCCATCTGATTGGCACCCACCTCTGCCCACGCTGCCCACCTCTGCCCACGTGGCTCAAATGGGTTGGGTCAATAGGCTCCGGGCTGGTACCATGTCAGCCCACTGATCCATTTTTAGATCCCCTGCAGTTTGCACATCTATTCATAGGTCGGAAAATATTGTTTTGCAAAGTGCAGCCAAAAAGCGTTGACACACACAATTAACGATCGCTGCCCAAAGTCCGAAAGGAACTTGGCAAAAATATTTTGATGGCACATTTGGGGTAAATATTTTGTGGTCGTCACCTCTTTTGTCTTAAAAAAGAGCAGGGACTCGGCCTGGGGATGGGGCTCCTAGCGAGGAGAGGTATCTGCCCTCAGAGCACGCGCTAATTGCCGGCAATCGCGCGGGCATAAAAATAAATTAACATACGTTTATTAAATGAAGATAAAAATCGAATTCGCTCAATCTGTTTCGGGTCTGCGGAAATACTTACATATATAGAGACGAGTGTATATCATAGTGTGTTCGATGTCTGATGTTGGCGAACTATAAAACCATTGCCGACTCTCGGCTGCGCTCATTTCGGCGGTGACGGGCCGCAAGTTTGCACAGAGAAAAGGCGCATATATCGGTTAAACTATATAGCATTATGGGCGATCGTAGTTGGAACCTGCTGCAGTATGCCACCGAAAGGGCGCCCCTGCCCCTCGACGGCTACACGGCCGAGGAGGCGGCCCAGTTCAAGGACAGCATCAGGCAGAAGATTGTGGACGACCTCAAGTCCATGACGGGCGAGGAACTTATCGAGCTGGTCAAGCAGAATGCCGCCAAAGTCGAGGAGGAGAAGACAGAGAATCGGGGAACATCCACCGCAGCCTTATCCGGCAGCGAGGAGGGCAAGGAACGCGTCCAGGACGATGCGGATTTGATAGATGCCGGTATCATAGGCGAAATGGTGGCCGGACTCTGCACCAAGAGCCAGAAGGCTATGTTCGTCAAGGTGATAACGAAGTATATCAGGTAAATCATAAGGTGAATCAGCAGACGTGCCCACCCCAGACCTAGACATCGACGTAGCTCCTTATCGCGGAAAAGGGGTTCCGTCGCCGCGTGACGTAGTTCTTATCGGTATTTTTTTTAGTGGTGAAAGAAGAGGTTCGGTGCCCATGTGGATATGGCAGACAATGGCCATTATAAATCCTATAAAGCACTTGCTATCGAACAGTGTGCTCGTGTGTAGGTGTTTGCGTATAGGGAAAAAGGAGTTAATTAATTTATTTTATTGGCAATAACATGATTTAGAAATTAGCACATTCGGGCTCGGCTCTCAGTGGTGCCCTGCTCTCCGCTCTCCGACCGTCTATATCTATCGTATCTATATATCTATAGCTGTATCTGTATCCGATGGCTATCTAAGTGCTCCATTCGCTGGGAGCAGCCACAAAAGTCACACATTTGGCTAATGTATAAAACGCTGGCGCGCTTACAGTTGTTCCCATTAAACTTGCAACAGCTCAGCGCTCAAGTCAAGGCGATCCGAGCCCAGATCCAGTAGATACAGATAGAAATCCATTCCCCTAACAAATATCACGTATACGCCGCGATGGTGCAGACAGAGGAGATAGGGGCGCTGAAGCGCCAGAGCGAGGACGGGGAGGCCAAGGAGCGAGAGGAGAAGTATAGGCAGGACAAGGAGCAGGACACCACTGAGACGGCGGCCATCATCGAGGAGATCATCGAGGGCATCTCGCTGCAGAATCGTCGCGGCACCATAGTCCGTACTATTTCCGCAATAATCAGGTAAAAATAGTGCCGGAAGAACAGGCAGTCAGGGACAGGGTCTCGTGTACTATATGGTACTATGTCTGACTGATAGATAGTAAAAATAGATTGTGCATAACACACACTCACACACACCCCCAACACCTCTCTCTGTGCGACAGACACACCCTTCCCCACCAATCATAAACAGAAATTGCGTTGATTGACGCTCATTACACGAGAGTTTATGGTTAGCATATGGAGTGTAACTAACGATTGCCATTCGATCATCCTGTTTCCATCCACTCTTCTAGCAATCAGCGACGCCACTATTCGATGCGGCCGTGAGTAATAGATTGATTTGCACCCCACCCCTCCTTCCTTTCCTCCTTCCAGTAGAATATTTGCGGCAGTTGCCATCTAAATCAAGCCCCAAATTGGAGTTGATTGAAGTGATTTCCCCCAAATTGATAGTTGCCCAGAAATCAAGAAATCAAATCCCAATTAATCGAATCAACCGAGCATGGAGGAAGATCTATTTTTAGAGGCGAAACCAACTGGATCTGTGCAGTTTTTAATGCCTGCATTGGATGTCTGTGCGCCAATTAGCACTCTAAACCCAGCGCCAGTTGGCCAAAGACAAACCCCATCCCCATCCCCATTCCCAACCCCCCCGTAGATATGTGTAGCTTGTGTATCTTCTTCTGCGAATTTTGTTTTGCTTTTCCACACACGCATGCTAAAACTCAGTCGGGGATCGCCGCTCAATTAGCAGGTGCCCTAAACCCAATTGCTTTTCTGCGGCTTCGAAACTATTCCGCTAATTGCCTTTATACTAACGGCCGATTTCTGTTGTTCATTCGCAGCCACCGGGAGCAGGAGCAGCGGAATGCCGAGGACGTGCTCTTCGATATGTTCGCCAGCGAGGAGACGGGCCTCATCTCGATGGGCAAGTTCCTCGCCGGGCTGAAGACCACTGGCATCCGGCGGAACGATCCGCGAGTTCGCGAGCTAATGGACAACCTGAAGAAAGTTCACAAACTGAATAACTATGAGACGGGCTCCTCTGCGGAGACGCAGCACCTCAATCGGGAGACTTTCAAGGCGTAAGTAAATCTTATAATCCGCTCCAGCTTCAGAGGTAATCCTGTCTTGTGTTTATAGCGTGGTGGCCCCCAACATTGTCCTGATTGCCAAGGCTTTCCGCCAGCAGTTCGTCATTCCCGACTTCACTAGCTTCGTCAAGGACATCGAGGATATCTATAACCGCTGCAAGAGCAACACCCTGGGCAAGCTGGCCGACTATATACCCCAGCTGGCTCGCTACAGTCCTGACTTCTGGGGCGTGAGCATCTGCACTGTCGACGGCCAGCGCTACTCCATTGGCGATGTGGATGAGCCCTTCACCCTTCAGAGTTGCAGCAAGCCGCTGACCTATGCAATTGCTTTGGAGAAGCTCGGACCCAAGGTGGTGCACTCTTACGTGGGCCAGGAGCCCAGTGGCAGGAACTTCAATGAGCTGGTCCTGGATCAGAACAGTAAGTGAGGCCTCCTTTTGAAGAAAACCTTCATTAATATTTCTTAATTTCCACAGAGAAACCTCACAATCCCATGATCAATGCTGGTGCCATTCTCACCTGCTCCCTGATGAACGCCCTGGTCAAGCCGGACATGACCTCGGCCGAGATCTTCGACTACACCATGTCCTGGTTCAAGCGTCTCTCCGGCGGAGAGTATATCGGTTTCAACAACGCCGTATTCCTCTCGGAGCGAGAGGCTGCGGATAGAAACTATGCCCTGGGCTTCTACATGCGGGAGAACAAGTGTTTCCCGAAGCGCACGAACCTCAAGGAGGTGATGGACTACTATTTCCAGTGCTGCTCCATGGAGACCAACTGCGAGGCCATGTCCGTGATTGCCGCCAGCTTGGCCAACGGTGGCATCTGTCCCACCACCGAGGAGAAGGTGTTCCGCCCGGAGTGCGTCCGGGATGTGCTCTCCATTATGCACTCCTGCGGCACCTACGACTACTCTGGTCAGTTCGCCTTCAAGGTGGGTCTGCCAGCAAAGTCGGGCGTGAGTGGCGGCATGATGCTGGTCATACCAAATGTGATGGGCATCTTTGCCTGGTCGCCGCCCCTGGATCACCTGGGCAACACGGTGCGAGGCCTGCAGTTCTGCGAGGAGCTGGTCAATACGTTCAACTTCCATCGCTACGACAACCTGAAGCACCTGTCCAACAAGAAGGATCCGCGCAAACACCGCTACGAGACCAAGGGCCTGTCCATTGTGAATCTGCTCTTTTCAGCGGCCAGCGGGGATGTCACAGCCCTGCGGCGCCATCGCCTCTCCGGCATGGACATCACCCTGGCTGACTACGATGGTCGCACGGCCCTGCATCTGGCCGCTTCCGAGGGCCACTTGGAGTGCGTAAAGTTCCTGCTGGAGCAGTGCCACGTTCCCCACAATCCCAAGGACCGTTGGGGCAACCTGCCCGTGGATGAGGCCGAGAACTTTGGCCACCGACACGTGGTGGAATTCTTGACCAACTGGGCGGCCAAGGCGGATCAACCGGACGAGTGCAAGAACGAGGCGGTGACCACCAAGACGCAAGCAGATGAGGTCAGTTCATATTCGAATTCGAATTCAAGTCCAGGTTCTGATTCATGTGCAAGTCCGAGTCCGAAGACGACGATGATCCTGATCCATAAATCCTTTGGCAAGCTCAAGCTGAATTCCAATCTCACTTTTCAGGAAATCGTCAGCACCAGCGACCTGGAGACCAGTCCGGCCACCACACCCGCAGAGTCGGGCTCCAGGGCGGGATCCGGTAGGTCAAGTCCGGCGCCATCGGAGGCGGGCAGCACGGCGAGCGCTGGAAGCGGCAGCAGCGTCGATGACAAGACCAAGCCGGGCCTCTAAGCGGCCAGAGTTCCAGAGTTCCGGATGCGCAGGATCCCCCGTTGAATCTCTCCGACTAAATTATTCGCACAACACTTTAGTTTACACCTATGACGTCTTATTAGATTAAAGCTAAGAGTTCCCCAATCAGTTAGTACTATATAATTTGTAGTGTCATCTGCACGAGCGGCATTTGTACTTGTACTTGTAGCGCCTAGTTAGCCTCAAATATTCCAGGGTATCCTACGAAACAATGACAATAATCTTACGAATATCCAAGCCCACACAAATGGGATGGGGTCTGTGACCCGCCTAAGAAATGTATTGCATTCAAACTTGTCAATTGATATTTGTGTGTGTTTTTAAGTGTGTTTGTAAAATGTATTAATTATCCTGTTCCAAGGAGCCGATCGATGTGCTGGCAGCCTCGGCTATAGTTGAATATACAATAATATACATATACATATATAAATATATATAAATAGTTAGCAGACAAACCACAAATTTTATGGCATATCTTTTATTTATATTTTGAAGGGATTTTAAGTTATGGGATAAACAAA
>JAEIIL010001137.1:0-30195 GCA_018905715.1 Drosophila lini | reverse complement strand
ATTTTAAATGAAGAATGCGCAAAATCTCAAAAGAAGATTTTATTTTTTTTATCAGTGTAGGTGGAAAAGGTGTTAAACCATGGAATGATTAGTTGACTGCTTCAAAACCCGTTTAAAGAATGAAGGAAAGTATCTTCTCTCTACTCCGAGTACTCACCTGATTGGAATTGTATCCGTCTCAATCCTTATTCCAATATCTCCTGACTGGCGCACATATCATGGAGCAAAGCCGAGGCTAAGCATCACATTAGCCTGGCCACTTAGCAAGGGCATTAGCCTGCTCAGGTGCCGTCCGTCCTTGGCCACTTTCTTGGGCTGGTCAAACGCTTTGCTGGCTTTTAATGCGTTTAAGCGCACTTACTTTGGCTTGCCCTGTGCGACGGCTGCTTACCTGGCATTCGGTAGAGCGAAATTTTCAGCCAGATGTCGGTGGCCACCCACTTGTTGCCTTGGGCCGCCCCGCCCACATGTGAGCTGATTATGTTAATGCGCGGTCCCGTTTAATGCGTTGCCAAGTCAAACAGCATTTGCGGTGCCTGAGAATTAAATTAAAAGTACAAAAAATAAAAAAGTTGTGAACTACAGCAAATGGAAAGTCCATGAAATACAAAAGTTCAGTGTTAAAAGTGCGCAATTAAATTAAAAGTTGGCCGATTTTATTACGATTTTATGACTTTCACTCAAGAGGTGAAATTACCAACAGGTCAAGCGGGAAATGGTCGAGTATATATGTATATTGTTTGGGTGTGTGAGCTCATTACACGGGATTTTCATTGAAAATGAAGCTTGCTATAGTTGAAAGAGCAGAATAAAAAGATTCTTTTGTCTTTGGGTTTACTGGTGGGGTCTTAATATGAGAATATAAATAAAAGAATTGTAAAATACAATTTTCTTTCAAGTTACATTTACATTTCATGTGTAATTTCTATATAAATAAAATTAATAATTTATAATCTAAGCAATGTTTCAGTATACATATATTTTTTTATTTTTTAACTCTTCAGCATTTTATAATTTAACTTAAGTTTTGAATGATAAGAGCATTAACGGTTCGGCTTAAATATTATTTTATCTGCCTCCTTTCGCTTTTCGGCCATTTCTTGGTTTCCGCCTTACCTTTCCCTTTGTTTGCTTTAATTTCCACTTTTGGCCTTCTTATCGAGAAGTAAAAGCGTCGGCTTCAGCGGGCTGACCCGCATTTTAAAGCTGCTTAAATGCCTGGCGAACCGACCCCTCATGGAAACGGACGGGCGTTGTGCTGCAGGGGTTGTGCTGTTTTCGGGGCCAAATGGAGGGCAATTTGCGGGCGGGCAGCAAACAAAAATTCATTAAAATTTTGCATATTTATAAAACTTGAGTGACCCCCGTTGGCGCCTTGGGGCATTTTTGTTTTTAAAGCCTTGCCCCTTCCCAAATTTCCTTGTTTATGCTTCGTAATGTGGCAAGCTTAAGTTTTCTAGCCAAAAAGTATGAAAAAACTCAAGCCGAGTGTAAAATATAAGCACGGACGGGGGGCAGCAAAGAAAAAGTTTTTAATATGCGGATAGCTTTAATTAAATATGTTTTCCACTCGGCGAACCCAAAACGCAAAGGAAAACAAAAACAAGCAAAACATTATGTGTTTTTGGGTATGTGTGTTTGTTTTTGGTGTGTGTTTTTTTTCTTCACTTGAAACATAAACATAAATGTTGGTCGGTGTGGCAAGCAAACAAGTTTTTCCCTTCACTTTTCTTTGCCTGTTTTCTCTTATTTTTCCCTTTTGTAGAGTTTTGTTGTTTTCCTATTTAAGCGAAAAAACTTCTGGAACGAGAAAAATTTGTGTAATTTTTTTCCCCTGTTTACTTTCGTATTTTATGTTAGTGGGTTCTAATTTTTTTGTACTTAGTTTCTGCCTTTGGCATTCATTTTGCTTCTAGGGGTCTTGAATTACTTAAATTCTTTAATTTATAGTAAGGCATGAATTTAAAAATAACAACAGTCACACAAAGGATAATAGATATTATAAAGCTTGAATTATATTTATGATTATTAATATAAATGATTTTTCAAGTGAAATTTCAATTTATAAAAATTAATTTTCATGGAAATTTCTCAAGAGGTCTTTGTAATTAATTTTCCATATAAAAATCGACGCCTCCTTCCCATCAGACAACATATCGCATTCCTGTAATCTTTATTTATTGATTTCATTGTGGAGTTAATATTTTACTTTATTAAAGAACGAATGAAATACGCCTCTCAGCGCATTCACTGAAAATTTATTTGTAATGAATTTCTTGATTTTATTTTCTCTCCGCTTCCCTTGTCCTTTTCCTGCAGCCATTGTTGTGTATGTGTGATTTCTGGGCTTCTTTTTACACATTTCTCCATTTCGCCGCCTACGAGAGAAGTTTAAATAAACATAAAATGGGCGACACTCCCGTGGACGTGTCCTTTTCCTACCTCCCACACTCGTCTACCATATTATTCCTGCCCACGTATGTATATCTGAGCGAGGAGGAAAAACAACAAATTGACATATCGAGGCCGAAAAATTGCAAAAGCCGGAGACAGAAAATTTGTGTTTCGGTCTCGCATATTTTTTGTTGCTTAAATTGTTGTAAAATTCATCGGATATGAAAATCTAATGATTTGTAAAGGCGTCGATAAGCGGAAAATGTGTAAAGGGATTGGCGGCCCGCCGCCGGGTCTGTTGGGAAAAAGTTTACACTGCCTTCTTACCCCCTTGATGATGGGTCGGCTGGGTGGGCAGGGAAAAGGATTTTCAGCATTTATTGAAATATTAATATTTGCTCATATGAGTGAATGTTTGGGTGGGTCGGCTGAAAACTTTTCATAGCACTACGCCCACCCAACCATGGAAATTAAAGCCAACCAATGTTTGCCCAAGAAAATTCAGTTGGCTGAAAAGTTTTGTTCGGTCCGGCCCCAAACCAGAAATCAATTCGAAGTTTTGCCCCAGGCTTTGGCGAACTCTTTTCCCCCTCTTTCTATTTTTTTCTTGGTTTATGGGTCAGGCAGTGAACCATCTGGGGATATCTCTGAGCTCTATATCGGATTAAGAGCCATTATCTTTTTTGGAGGCTAAATTATGCTCAACTCAGCTGAGTGTGCAGTGGAAATTTATTGTGTAAATTGTATTTATTCTAGATTTATAGATACACATGTCCCATGTATAAGTACATATAAATTTCTTAGCTCCCTCTTGAGCCGAGATTTCTGGTCTTTCTTGCTGGCATTAAAAAATATTTACAGTGTCTAGACTTGCCAGCGCATAAATCAAATGCATGCGAGTTTTCTTCTTTCGCTGCAAAGAGGAAAATTCTCTGAGACTGTGACTATGTGTTGGCTCTTAATGTGCAACGTGTGGCGAAGCAGAACTGCAATATTTATCTTTCCTTTTTTTTTTGTACAAAATATTTGTGAGCCGAGTTCATCTGTATTTAAAAGCCAAGCCAAAAATCATTAGAAGGCTTTCCAAACAGTAGATTTGTAATTAGTACAACTCTGGACTAAGACTGGCATGCAATGGATAATTTGGAAATATTATACAATGAATCTTAATTAAAATGAATGCTATTCTCCGCGCCTTAAGCCGCTCGGGTCGAGCAGAAAACGCATGCCGAAGGCAAATCGATCAGTGGGCAGGCTCATCACCACACTGAATCCCATCTGCAGGGGCAGATTTGTGAGATATTTGGTCCACATGAAGCCCACAGAGGCATCCGAATCAAACATTCCGTGAACTGTGGAATTCCAGAAGTTCCACCGATAACATATGGTGGCTATAGTCTTGCGAGTAGTACGATTCCAGGCCAGGAGGTTGGCCATCTCGATTTGTGGATGAATGCGTTGCCAATAGCTGATGTCCAGGCCCTGTCGCGATGCGGAAGCAGCCAAACAATAATTGTAGTGCGCGTAGCTGAAATGGACAGGTAAATTTATAAGATAATTCATAATAATTTGAAGCTTATTCTTACCGAGCTGCAATGGCCAGGCCCGTGTCCAGCTTGCTGGGATCATTCCACTCAAGGAGCACCTCCCCGCCGAGGGCCCAGTGAGCGGACACCGATCTCATCATGGACAACGTGCAGCGCCCTGTGTCGCTGCGAACATTGTAGAAGTTTGCCGTCCAAGTGTCGCACTGTCGCGTCCACTCGATCGTGTACTGGCTTTCCACCGGAGTGTTCTTGTTGGCCTTCTGCATTACGGCTTCCATGCGCAGGGCTTGGAAGGGATAGTAAAGGATGTTTAGGTTGGAAGCCAGCGACGAGGGATGTATGTCACCCGTTATAGTTGGTGTATACTGTAAAACAAGAATGATAAACAGAGTTGAGGCTTAATAACCAGCATTAATTACTCAAAATTACGACTCACCATTGTGTCGCCTATAACGCGAAATGTGTATTGACCGCCGAATCGAAAACCGGATGGCCTTATATGACTGAGAACCCAGGCTGCCGTGATGTACTTATTGGGCGCCAGTCGGTGCAGATAGTCCAGCTCGATGCCGTCGTAGAACTTGGGCATCACCGAATGGGCCAGCAGGTGCAGGCTCTGGACATTGCCGGGATTCTTCTTGTTGCAATGACCGCCGACTCGCTCGAGACATTCGGGGAAAAAGATGCCCATCTCTGAGGACCTGCTGGGGGGACAGCCCTTGCATGACGACATATCGATGATGGTATGGTCGTCCAATGAGGAGAGTGCAGTCCCGATCCTTGGCCTCTCCAAGTAAAACAGTCTAGGGTTGTGGGCAAATTCGAACTGTAACTGGAATTGTGTTTTTATTTATATTTCGCTCAGCCTTCACCTGGCAACGAGAAACGAAAATGTTACATAGACCGGATAGCTGGCTGGCTGTTCGATCAAATATTTATGATATACACGGATGGTTGGGGACGGTTACATTACAGACAACGCGCATTGAAGCAAAAATATCATCAGCTGTCAATTGTCATTTTATGCGCCATTTCATGGGCTCCTTTTCGTCCCGCCTGTTACTCTTCTCGGGCTTGGCACACCATTAGGCGCATTTCACACTTTTTACATTATTTATATGCCATCGTCTTCTGCCTTTTGGTTTTTATTCCCTTCGTCTGTCCTTTGCCATCTTCATCGCCGCTCCTCGCTCTCCGTCTCCGGCAGGCCATGAAATATTTAAGCACTGAGTCCAAGCCAGCTTTTAAAGGATAATGGTCGCAGCGACGAAGATGCGGATGATGGTGATGATGATGTATGGAGCGGAGACTCGCGTGTGACTGTCCTCATGGTTGTTTGGGTTTTCGGTTGGGCAGCTGACTCACCGAATGGAATTATAGATGCGATAACCTCAGGCGACAAATCAGTGACAAATTAAATTCGAAGGAAACACGAGGTATGAGTAAATGCCAAGGAACCATAATAATTCGCAATCCTTTAACTGCTTAAAACACATTTTGGTAAATTCATATTTTAATTTATTCAAACATCAATTCGCATCTGAATCAACTAGAGCACTAGAGAGTCGAAGTATTTTTAAAAGTCCTCATCCATAATTTCTGCAGAATCTTGTCTCCTATGATTGTTATATTTCTCTCCGGAAGCGCACAAGTTTTTAAACTTTCGATCCCGCTTATGGCACTTGTTACCTGGCTTTAGGCCCCATTTGTAAACCGGCCTTCCAACTATATTGGTCGTGGCAAAGGCGCAGGTAAATATGAAGTGCTCGTTGTTCTTGAAGTAGATGACAGCGCAGCCGAAATGCGTGTTGCGTTCATTAAGCAGCAGGGCTGCCCTGAAGGTGCTTCTGGAATGCAAGGTACATATGAAAGGTGGGCTACAATAAGTAGAATTAAATTTTTTCGATTACGTACTCTGCCTCAAATTTTTCTGGGAGATGCAGGAGGTCTTTTCTTTCGATATGGTGGATACCAGTTGTCCAGTGTCGGACCACCTGGCTCATGATGTTGAAGTCCGATTCGGGGTCTTCATCAAAACTCCTAAAGACCTCTTCAGTAAGTACGCCGATGTAGTAGAAGTACGGCGAAGTGTGACACAGGTGGGTGCTCTTGCGGCACAGAACCACATCGAGATGAGCGAACCAGGCCAACTCGTTCGACCAGGACATCTTGGCCATTCGAGCGGCCTGAGGAAGGGATCGATATTTGCCACCGGCCACGTCGTTGCGCAGGTTGTTGAACATATTGGAGAGGGGCACTATAAACCTGGTCATATCCAAGAGTCTGGGGCCCTTGAGAGTGCAGTATATGAGGGTCTGGAAACAGAATATTCCTAAAGGTAATTTTTGTCAAGTTACCTTCGAAAAACCTACCCCGTTGTTCATGCAGGCAGTATTACTAGATCCACAAATTGTCGATGTGCAGTAGCGTTTGTCCAATGATCGATCTAAGGCTAAAAGTTGGCCAATTAAGCAGGCCAGGAAAATAATGGTTGGCCTCATTCTGGTGAAGGTAAGTTCAGAACTGAAGTGCCCAATGCAGAAAGCAGTACCTTTTATAAGCAGAATCAGCAGCTCGATCTTCAAATGTTTTTCATGAAATTTACCTAATGAAAAACAGCTGCGTAACAATTTAAAACTGGTCATCAGGTGATAGTTACATGAAGCAACTTTTCCTGTAATACAGATTCTTAAAATGTAATTTGCTTAGCCACGCCGCAATGCTAATATGCTCATTGGAAAGAGCATAAATGACAATGGCAATGACGTTTGCCAGATGTCGTCTAAGCCGATTTCCAGTTGGAGTTCATGAAAGCAAATGCAAAAGTTGTTTATTCAGCAGCTCAGCCGCCGCTCAGCATTCTGTACATTTCCCCGACTCCGCCGAAAGCTAAGCCTCCGCCAACCCGGTAGTGGAGACATCACTTATTTAGATGGCAGCACTTAAATTTATCACTCAGGCCAGCAGCTGGCGGCCCAGGCCGTGCCGTCTGGTTTGTTCCAGCCATTTGCTTTAATTTAATATGCTAAAATATATATATACAAAGAGGGAGACCCACCCGCATTCTCAGTTTGCAAATCAAAGCTCAACGCGACCGCAGAACTTTTGCCGGGAAACCGCAGGAGAGCTCAAAGGGAAAGCCGAATTGGTTCGCTCAGTTTGGGATGGGCGATTCAACATGATAATCATAAGTAAATAAGGCAAGTAGTAAGGATGGAACTTGTTGTGGCCTAATTGGGGGTTGTGGCTCAAACTCTCGAGGTAAGGATATAACATTATTGCTTTTTAGCGAAAGATTATTCGTAGATACCAAGTGGATTTTATAGAAATAAGGCTTAAGATCAAACCTAAGGCAAAATAAATTTGAAAATTGAATAAAAATGATATATTAAATAATAAAATTGTATAAATTGTTGCCTTCCTAATACAATTTTTGATTGAATTTTAAAATAATAATTTTAGAAATTCAGTGCCTGTTTACAACAAATCAACTTTGCTTTGACCTTAACCTACTGTATACCATCTATCAAATCAATTATACATTTGCAATTATGTATTTGTAAATACAAAAAAGAACTAACTGTTGCACCAACTCACCTGTTATTTGGAATACAAAAAAATGACCCAATTCAATAGTTCAACAGTTTTAAAGTACTTTCCGATATTCGAGGGGAAAATGTTGTTTCAGCAATCGGATTTCCATTAAAAAGTTAAAACGAAACAACATATAGTTTCAAGTGATGTTCGTGGTCGAGGGCAATTGAGTTTCCCTGGCTGAACCCGCTCCGTTCCCTCGCATCTTTGCCTCGGCCACTATTAACTTATGAGCTTTTCCCGATAAAGCGCCCGAAAAAGTAGGCAACAAAAAAAAACGGTTGGGCAGCCTCGGGAAAATATTCAAATGAATATAAATTAAAATTGAAATATAAATGATACGCTACAAATGAAAAACACTGCGAATAAAATAGAGCAAAAAGGATGTGTGTAAAAAATGACAACATTTAAAATATTTACTGTCCGGCATTGTGGAAACTGTAAAACATCGATGAAAAACAATAAAAAAAAACAATTCAATCGCATTTCGATGCACAAAACTTTATTTATTTATCTTCTGTTTTACAGTTTTTTTATGGCGTTCTTTTTGTTTGCATGTGTGTAAAATGCTTACTTTCGTGTTTATTTTTTTAATTGCTCACTGTTTTTTATGCATTTTGCATATAATTTAATTTTATTTATTGCGCCTTGAAAAAAAGTTCCATGCAACAAAAAAAGTAAACAAAACAAACAGCAAAGAGGAGTTGAGGCTGCAATAAATTTTTAATATTTTAAACAATTTCCATTTTTGGTGTGTGGAGGGCTGCACTTCTGTAAATTCGTTATCGATAAATGTTATTTGTGTTCATTTAAACTTGTTTGAGTGTGCGTTGCCCACCTCAGGGAAATTGAAATGGGATTGCTAGTGCTCTTGCAACAACAGGAGGGAGAAATTAAGTTTATACTATTGTTGTTTTGCTTTGTCACAGCAAATATTTGGAATCTGAAATGAACAAATGGCAAAATGCAAATAAAATATTATCAACTAATAACGAACGAATTTAGTAATATCTTTGCAAACATTTTTGTAAGCCAGTTTATTAAAATATTTGTGCAAATATTTAAAGAAAATATTACATGCTAGAACGAGAAGGGAAAATTTATGAACATTGGTTATTATAAAATAAATATATTTAAGTTTAAGTGCTGACAACATTTTCTGAAATTGGAGGATGTAAACCAGTTAGTCCCAAGGAATACTCTTAGATTTGAAATCAAAGAAATTGAAAGTGCTTGGAAAGAATTGGAAATTTAATAAAATAAACCTCATCTCGCATGAAGCGAGATCTCAACTCCTTTGCTCTTATTTCAGCTCCATTAAATATTTACAATGAGGCAAACAAATCAAAGTGACAACAAACAGAGGAGGCCTCCCACACTCGGCGCTTTTACTGATTTTCACTTCACCAAATATTTGCATACCTCGCTGGCTTTTCCTCTAGAGAACGACTATTTCCCTTTGACTTGACGTGAAAGAGTTGGCAAACCGAGTCGTCGGCACTTGGGCACGATTTGCATTAAGCGCCGGCTCCACAAGCCCCCTCACCCCTCCCATCGAAGTGGCTAAAAAGTGTCTGCGACACTCTGCCATTGGCATCCATTATTTTGTAATTATTTAAGTGCCTTCAATGAGGCACCTTATTGATGATGACAGGGGTTCCTGGACCTCCATTCCACTTCCCATCCCCGCACTCAATCCGCCCTGGAGCTGCGCAGGCAATAAGTGAAAAAAATCAAAAAGCCATAAAAACTTTACACAATCGAAACGTGCAAAAGTTGATTTTTGCCAACGCCAGCAGCCAAAGCTGAAGAGTGGCCTCTCGTTCCATTCAGAGAATAAAAAAGGCAGACAACAAAATCAAAGTGCGGCCGGCATGTGAAAGTAAACTTTCTTTTTCTTTTTCTCCTTCATTTTGCTGTTTGGGCCGAAGATGGGGAGCTAATACGAGGACAGCAGGGGACATAAGAGTCCTGACCAGGGCGAAAGAGGGTAGAGGCTGGGAACTGGCCAGCGGAGAGGAGGGAACTGAAGAGCAGGGGGCCAAATCGACCCATAAAAAACGAGGGCGAATAAAAAGCGCAAGAAAATTACTTCCGCTCTACAAATTCCAGCAAGGGGAAAAGATTCCACAGGCACAGTGCTCTAGTAGGTAGTTATATTTAATCGGTAATTGCAAAAGATGTAGTATAATAATTATGGACTTAAAATGGTTAAACAATGGGTAGGCAGTATAGTAAATATTTTTACCTTCTTGTTATTATTTTCAAATAGTTTAAAGTTTTCCTCTGGTTTTATTTTAATATTCTGTAATAATATAGATCTTATATATTTTCAATAATATAAAAGCATTAAAACCATCGTGTAATTCGGACACTGTGCCACATCGAAGTCACCAATCGGGGCCATCCACAAAGTCAAGCGTGTAAAGTAAGTAAAGTTGCGAGTAAAAACCTTTTCCGCCTCTTCGTCTTTGCCATCGGCTCTTTTGAGGCATTATGTACTGACAATTTTCATGATTATGCGCTTACGGATTTCGAGAGTGTCCAGTCCGGTTACCCCCCCCGTTTCCCTCTTTCTTCCTTTCCGGCCTCCTGTCCTGCCACAGCACTCTCAGTGTCCGGGTGAGCGCAGCTGTTAAGCCTTTTCCGTTTCCGCCAGCGTTTACTTTTTTGCAGCTTCTTTTCCTAGTTGATGGCTTGACTTTGGCGCCTAGCTGGGTATTGATAGTATTGAGATACCATTGAGAGCACGGATCCTGGTTATGGCCATCAAAACGGAAATGAACATGGGGGCTTCCATTCAATTGGCTTTCAAGTATACCAAGTCCTAGTGTGTGTGTGTGTGTGTGTGCTCACTGTGATGTGAAAGGCGTTGGCGGACATTTTACGGGTAATTATCGAAAATGTTCGGCCGGATTGCAGGAATGGCCGATGATGGAATATCAATTTGGGAAAAAAGGGAGTTTCAGAAAAGTGAATGAAAGATTAAAGATAAATATGAGGGTTAGGTCAGAATAAAGATGGGAAAATAAGATTGTGCAAAGTGAATTTCTGATATTCTTTGAGGATTATTCGCAAATGAATTAGTGGGGATAAAAAGTATATTACTATAAAAGTCACAAACGATCTTAGATTATGAAAGCCGGCTAGGATATAAAATTGATTATCTCCTTAAAAAATATATTTCTAAAGATATCTGTACATGCTCCAAAATTCATTAACTCAGACAGAATTTATATCCCAACCGAAAATTCAATTACTGCCGAGCATTTTGATTACCTACCCCAAATCGGTATGGAATCCGCGTTCGAGCACAAATCTTTGCCATAAAATTGTCATAACTGTAAAGTTATTGTGACATTTCCAATAAACGAGAAGGAGGCAAAGGAAGATGCCAGCTGTGACTCCTTCTGCCTGCCCACCCCAAGGGGTGTTCGTTGGTTAATTTACTACAATGCGCCCAGTATGCAGCATAAATAATACCGAGCGCTCCACATAAATAACCGGGGATGCTAAAATTGGCAGGAGCAGCGACCTGGAGATGGGGAATGGGGATACGGAGCAGCAGCTGCTGCTGCAGTCAATTTCAGCGTTCGTCTGTAACTGTAACAATTAATTAGAAACTAACAAAGTTCCACTTGGCAGGCGCTAAACTTGTCCCAGAGCGCCAGGACCCAACCGAACCGAACCGAAGCGAATCGAATCGAGGGCGACAGCCAAGTCCAAGTCCAGGACCAGGACCAAGTCGAAGTGGATGTCGGAGTCTAAGTCAAAGTCGAAAACGAACACTGTCGCGCACATAAAGCGCTTTTAATTGATTTTCCTGTTACGTGCGCTGGAGAATCGAAATTGTCGCTCCTAGCACCCAGGAGGGACCCCAGCCCCGGCTCTGGCCCATCCTGCTGGCCGTAATCGTTCATTCATTCATTCGAATTGTAGTTAATTAATAAATTATTCCGTGCGATTAAACTAACAATGTAGCTGTGTGGAAACTTTCCCTGCCGGTGTCCTGTTCGCATCGCTTTAATTACCTTTTAGTCCAGGACTTTCCACTTTGTTTAGCCTGGCAACTCTCTTCTTCTTTTATATATTCTCGTTTTTTTCATCTCACTTGTTTTTTGTGGGTTGCCTTTGTTGCAATTAAACACATTTTATTTGCGAATGTTTATGGTGCCTGCATGATGCGTATACGCAATGTGTTCGCTCTGCTGCTTGCATGTTACGTATACGCAGTGTGGCGGCCAGCTACCACAGGCTCGTAAATGGTGCGTGGTCCATTCGAGCGTACATATTTCTTTTTAAAGATACGGCCAGAGCATAAACATTTAGCCTTAGCTCTGCCTTGGCCTCAATTAAATTTCGCTTTACTTAATGTGCACTAAGTGGGTACATATCTTGGCTCAGGTGCGTGGCAAATATAGCAGAATTTATTACAAAAGCTTAATTCGAACAATTTTTTGCAGGAACTTAAATTGCAGCCAACTTAATCAGTAAATTGTACAAAGAAAAATATAATCTATTATTTTTAGTCCACATATAATTTTGTTTGATATTATTTGTTTGTCTTTAGCTTTCGTATAGCATTTAATTTACCATTTGACAAGGATTTTTAATTGAAATATTGCCTACACTGGCACTTGGACTTTAACTTTTGCCAGACATATATAACTTTCCATTTTCGGTAAGAGATATTTCTCGACAACATATTGCAGTTTTTGAGCAAAGAAATTTCATAAATCCAAAAGGCAACCGAATGGTAAATACAATTTTCATAAAAAATAATTGAATAAACAACAGCACACAGAGAGGAAGACGAGCTCGAATCCGGGGAGAGCAGAAACCAAAAGGCATTAGCAGCAGATTACTGTCCCGGGAGCAGGCGGCGTCGGATGGTGGATACTAGGAATATTATGCTCCAGCTTGCAACTTGCATCTCGAAATCCGACTCCGACTCCGGCCCAAACAGTCATTAGCAATGTGACCCAGAACTGGACGAACCACATAAAATTTTATGCTGTTTGCCATAATAAATTTAATTAAAAAATCAAATTGACTGAGACTGAGAGAAAAAAGTCGAGCAGCATCAGCAGCAAAACGAACACCAGCATCCACTTGAACATTAGCTCCAGTTGCCTACGAATGTGCTGAGTAATATTTGGGTCAACTTCTGCCGCTCGACATTTGGCCTAATGGCCGGCAGAAGGCATAAGACTGGGACTAGCCAGTCAGATGGAATTATCAGACTTTACAAAATTGCTTTCGGACATTTGAAGTGCATTTTATGGAAAGCCTAGGACTCGGAATGAATGGGGAAGAACTAATCGCAAAATAAATGTCTCCAGCTCACCTTGAAGAAGTCAAAAGTTAGGAGAGAAACTGGAGAAAACTTTTGTTTTTCTTTTTCAATTTATTTTTACAATGGCTTCTCTTGGCTCCTTTTCATCCTTTATCAATTTGTTGGAGTTTTTCTTTTATGAGCCGGCAGTTAATTAGGAAACAAGGAAGCGAAAGAGAACGAAATCAAGGCCGCTAATCAACTGGATGGCAGGAAGCAGGCAACTCGAAGGTGTTTGAAACGGAAATAAGGTAATCCAGGAGAAGAGCCAAAGTCGAGTCAGAAAATTCGAAATAACTTAATTTGAAGCCAAATTGAGTTTTGGGGTTGAAAAAGAAGGATTAAAATGACCTTCCTAAAAAGTTTGTTGTTAAATTTACTTTATTTTAGTTAAAATATTTCACTTTTATATATCCAGATTTTGATGCTGCCTAAAGTAGCGTTCGCATTTTCTCCAAAAAGTCATTTATAAACTCAGTTTCCGTGTTGTTTAATCGCTTCACTTGGGAGACACTATACTCGTAATTGGCTTCATCGTTCAGTCGCTTGTAGGCCGCCGCACGATAAAGCCAAGCACGCGGATATCTTTCATCTATGTTGTTAAGGACATAGTCGCAATCTATAATACCGCGCATGTATGCCCTCAATCTTTAAAAACAAGAGATTAAAACTTGACATTTGATTAATGAAACACTCACTTGATATAGCACATGGCGCGATTCACATATAGAACTGGGGTATCCTTCACGTAGGTCAGACCCCTCGTATAAAAGTCTATTGCCACATCAAATCTTTGCTTGCGATACTCAAAGTTTCCCGATCGACGAAATGTCTCGGCCACAACTTCCCTTTGCTGTCGGGCCAAGATGCGATCCTCGGGCTCTGGTTCGATTTGTCGCATGAAAGTAAATTGATTCGTGTTCACAGGGATTTTTTTAAATTTGGCTCGTCTGAACGATGACCGGACATTTACTTGCGTCCGTAAAGTGACCAGAAAGTCATTGTCCTGCCCAACAGATTTGCGGTCAACAAGGGTTTTCTTAGCAGTTCTTGTGGAACTAAACAGAATTTTCTTTAGTCGTAATTTTATATCTTAGGTACTGCTACTCACTCCATCTTATTGGCATTTTCAATGGTATCCAGGTACTCCATTACCTCTTTGACTATCGAGGGCTTCTTTAGGAATGACTCATTGGCCTCGGGATATTGGTAAACTGGAACATCTTGTGTTGGTTGCGATTCTAAGTTTAAGCCAAACACATTTTCTTTTTTTTCCAATGTCTTGGACATTTTTTTGTTTTTTATATTTATTTTTTCTGGTTTTGTATTTTTCATGTGTTGTGTTAATGTTGGTGTTTTATATGAAGTGTTAATAATTGACAACAAAACCAAACTTATTTGAATATATTTTCCTACAGGAATATAAGTTTTTCCTCAAAGAAATCTATTATTCATAAAACGAAGTATTCCAAAGAAAATTGAATATTTTATCTACAAAAGTGTCACTCAAGATTACTATTGATATATATATATCTTTTAATTCTCATTTTCGTTATTTGCTTATTTCCTTTTGTCTTCGTCCTCGCCTCCTCCCACCCACTTCCTGCCATCATCTGATTAAATATTCCTCTCAAATTAATTGACTTTTGCATCAGCAAATTAAATTGTCGCGACCCAGAATCTTTTACGCTCCACCACAAAAACCGAAATCAACCCAGCTAAAAACCCGTGTGCCCACCCAGCAACTCCTTCGGTTCTTGGTGCGACTGCCGTAGGATATTTCTGTATAAAATCCAATGTGCTGGGAGCGATTTTTAATTTGAATTAAAAATGCATCATTGCGTTGATTTTAATGCACACACAATTAAAACGGCAAGTCAGGAAATTGCCAAATGCATTTAAAAGCCAAGAGCAAATTCAAATGCGAAAATCAATGAGCAATTGCGAATGCAAATTGGAAAAATCCAGGCGAGGGTGGAAAATCAAAAGCGAAACAAGAGGGTAAAAAAAAAGAAGATCAGGCGTTGAAATTAAATGAACTGAATACAAATCAAACTAATGTAGAGTCGACTACATACGCACGCTGGATTTTTCCGGGGAAAAGTTGAAAAGTCTCGCTCGCTAATCGCTAATTGCTTTCAGCGACACTGTGGCGAAAATGAGGAATGTGTGGATGTGGGGCCCCGGGGTGAGCTGTAATTGTCGCGCTCTCCAAAATGCTCAATTTGCAATGCAAATGTCAAGCAATACTTTGGTAGCGTTAGCAGATGGCGTCGACATTGCGCCTCCGGAAAATACTTTTATAGCCGCTTTGGGAGCGGGAGCGGGAGCGGGGGAAGGTTCAAGCTGGCAGTGTTTGGCAACAGCTTAGCGCACAATCAATTAAACTGTTTTATTGACACTTTTCCTATGACACAGACACACACTTGACACCAATGCACACACACATCACACTGGAAATCCAATAAAGGAAAGATGGATATAAGTTTGAGGGACTTTTTTACACTATACAACTCATAACTGATTAAATGTCTTTTATAAATTAAATATAACTTTAAGACTATGCAAGACTTTTCATAAATACTTTGAATATATATTTTTTTTAATATTTTTAGTAACCACTTTTCCCAACACTCCCCAACATTCTACCCTATAAACGCACGAACGCCACCATAAAAAAAGTAAACTGTGCAATTAGTTGACTTAACTTCTATGACATACAATTGGCAATTTATTAAGGAGCACAAAAGGCATTTTTCTCACTCCCTTAGACTGCGGCACTTCAGTGCTCAAGCGAACGGAAATTGAGTGTCCTTGCAGAAGGGATTTATTTATGGTTCATAGATTAAATACTAATTAACACCCAACCACACACACAGAGCGAGAGAGCAGTGTGTTGGCATTTGATTTATGTGTGGAGCTTCTCCGCCCGACGCCCTTGTGCGTGTGTCGTGTAAGGATTAGACGACGGACTGGGAGGAAAAGAATAACAGGCCGAGGCGGAGGACCAAACATTTGCCTGGCCATTGACCAAGGTCCTCCTCGACTATTATGCGTATCTTAATGCCATAAATTCTGCTTAAATTATTGGGGTTGGTTAACACGCTTCGTTTTCGTTTTCGGTTTTCTGTTTTCCGTTTTCGGTTTCAGTTTCGCATTTACTTTTATGCTCTTCATTTGTTTTTTGCTTTAGTGCCCATTGTCTGTCCGTTCATGTGGGGGCCAACTGTGGCCACCTTTAAGGTCGCATTTCGAGACGCAAATTACCATATAAATACTGCAGTGGCAGGGTACGCATTTTTATACACTTACAGTGGGGTATAGTTCTACTATTGGGATGATTATGTGACTCTATAAAGCCCCATGAGATGCATTTTATAGAATAAGATATTTTTTGGTAGGGTTTGCAGGAGAATTTATTATCGATTTAAAAGTAATTTAAAAGGTATCGAAAAGAATGCCAGAAATGAATAGATTGTTTAGTTGCTAAATTAGATTTACATCATTAGTAATTTATTTGGAATCCCAGATATATTTAAATTCACTATTTTCTAATACGACTTTGTAAGGACTTTGTATATTCGTTACCAAAAGATATCTTTCCACTTCTGTCTGCTTTTTTAGCACAAATCTTTCAGGCATTGTTCGCAGTGCACTCTCTGAAGGTGCTGGATGGAATTGGGAGGATGGCTTTTCCCGTTAAATTTATGTGTCTGCATGTCGCGGACGCGTAAAAAACCTGCATAAGAATCAGATTCACAGCGCTCTTTTTGAGTTGGGGGCGCGACGTATAATCAAGCGAGACAATGCACATAAAGTCTGCTCAATTCTGTGGAGGTCTGAGTGCGTTGATTAACGAGTAACTGTCCAGTTATTCGCCAATATACGAGAAAAAAAACAAAGAGGTGGTAACAATTTCATGGAAATATTCTTTAATCAACTTTATTCTTTGTTGGCTGTAATTTTCATTGACAATTTAAGGGAAGAAGGGAAATATTTTTTTCTACGTGTGTCCTGTAGCTTTTGGCCTGATCCACACATCCGATTATGGCATTTATCGGCCTATGCAAATGAAAGAGGAATCAGGGTTTAAGTCTGCCTCATTTGAATGCACTAATTAAATGTTATTTAACATAAAATTTCTGAAAAATTTAATGAAATGTGATGTTTATGATGACAGCAATCGACAGCCCTGTGATAAGATTTCATAAATTAAAAATGGTTTCATAAAGTATTTTTAATTAGTGTAGAAGAATGTTTTTCCTTGTTTCTAAATATTCTTTAAGCCGTGTTCTGTTTTTTGGTCTCTAACATCACTTCAAATCCGTTAATTCCTCACTTTAATTAAATGTATATATGAGATTTCATCACCTATAAGTTTTTGCCTACTCATTCGATTAAAAAATCATTGTGTTTACTTTCTGTTTTCGTTTTTTAATCTGATTAATCCACATTTCGTATGCAATTCGCTAGTTGAAAATCCGGTACTTAATCGAATTAATTAAAATTTCATGGCACGCTGAAAGCCCAGTTCGTGAAAAGTCTACAAAAAGACCAAAACAATTTCAAGTTGAGCGCACAAAAGCCAACCGCATATCAAATATGCGTCTAGGTGGGCCCGCGTATGTGGGAGCGTCATTAAATGCAAATTTATTTAAATTCCATTATTGAATATAATCAGAGCAGAGCTCTGAAATCGTTTCGGTAATCGCAACCAGAAAACTGGTTGAATGTTTTCACTTGGCGCCAATTAAATCCTCGGATGTAAAACACAAACGCAAAGGGAGCTGCCCCCCTACGGTCTGCGTGTGGAAATGCAAATATCCGCAATTAAGCAATAATAATAAGCATCATTAATAAATCATTGCGTGTGCAACAAAAAAGTGAAATATATGAATAAATAAAAGGCCATGAGCTGCCCACAAAGAGTGTTTCAGTGTTTCAAGAAGCGGGAGAATCGGTGTTGCTCATTGAAACCCATTGACAGTTGGCGGTGTAGTCATGTGTGAGTCCCTCTCTTTGTAATCCGCCACAGAAAAGTGCAATTAAAATTTCGACAAAAAAAGAAAGGTGTTTGAATCATTGAATACTGTACTTTTCACACCAAGAAAATAATAGATCATGCGCTTATTTTCTTTAATATTTTTTCAAGCACTAAAATTGACTTCTAACTAAATAATAAAAAAGTATTTCGTAAGCCTTTAAGTGCCTCCTCTAAAAGTTCGCCATCATAAAACAATGCACTTCTAATGTTTTTTCCTTAAAAGACATAACCAGGGACTTTGTTTTGTAGTTTTTCAATTGCCGAAATTTCAATTTTCCCCCGAAAACCAATAACTCATCGATCACGACAGTTGGCTCTGGCTCCGTATAGACTTAACCCTCGAAAGCAGTTCAGTTTCTCGCCCCTGCGAACAAAAAGCAATTAAAACGTTTTCCTTTCCGTGGCTTGTTTTGGGGGAATCACCGTCCGCTCCTCCCCAAAAACACTTGACACTACAAGTACGAGTACAAGTTACGTTCTCCTGTCTCCTGGTCGCGTATAAAAGTTTGGCACATTCTTCTTGGACACTCTCGTAAATTTCGGAATGGACGTTTTTATGTGTGTATGGCAGCCGGGCACTTCAAATAATTTCAGTGCACAAAAATTTATTGCAATTTTGGTAATGAGTGTGCAGCTCAAGGAAGAGCAAGAAAATGGCGAAAAAGGAGAATCCGGGCAGGACCTTAGCTGGTTCCTTAATGCTGTTAGTGTTTGCCCGGCGGTTTTCCTGTTTGTTTGTTTGCCAGTGCGCTCTGGTCTTCTTGTTTGAACTTTGTGGCATTTCCGCTGCATTTCTTTTGTGCTCGTTTGCCAGCGGAAACGGAAGTTTTTAATGTTGCCCATTGGCCGTAAGTTCGCGTGGATCGCTCTCAAACGTTTGCCGGCATTGTTTTCGCTTAAAATTAAATGCTTTTCCATTGCCAGATACTTGAATGACTGCTTTAAAAGCCCATCTCTGCACGGCTGCAAGCCAACAAAAGCGCATTTCGATGTTTTATTTTTGTGCAAAAGTTTTGTACAGCGGCAGCCCGCATTTTTGTTGTTCCCTCTCATATGGTAAAAGGCCTATCCGCAGCACAGGAGCCACAGTCCAAGATAAACATACACAAACAGCACACATACACTGTTTAAAAATAACCAAGAAAGGAATAATTTGTATGTGTTATAAAATATAAAATATGCAGAATTTATATATGTAAAAATATAATTCTCATTTATTAGAAACCAATAAAAGAACTTACAATATATTAGCATACTCTTTACCAATCAAGATTGGCAAGTTCTGTCTTTAGACAAGTATAAAATATATTATTTTTGTAAAAAGTAGATAAAAATATTTAATTTTTACTGTGCACTCATCTAGGAGAGTATGCTAGAGGTGGTTTTGAGGTGATGGGAATGGGACTTGGAGCGTCAAGTGCGTTTACGTTGTAGCCCGAAATGCACGTCGCTCGTAAATCTCGCGCGTGAAAAACATCAGTTTTCGTTGTTGGCCAGAAGTCTGAGGCTGCCGGCAAAAAGGGGTAATTCTACTGCGAAAAAGAGCGAGGCCTCAGGCAGTAGGGGTGCGGATTTTGGGGCTAGGGGCATAGGGTTGGTGGTCTGCGTTTCGCGGTCGCGTGTCTGCCTCGCAAATGCATATATATGGCTTAAAAACCATGGTCAAATCTAGGAGCAGAAGGGGCACTCAGACTAAGTAGAAATCCCTGGTTTAGGGTATTGCTCAAATTAGATTAAAATAAATTTAAATGGAGCTATGCAAATAATATAAAAAATTATTTTGTACATTTTCTTAGCAAATCTAATCTCTATATATTTATTTATCTTTATATTTATTTCACAATTTCTACCCAATTTAGCTTTAAGTAAAGTCCCCTTTTTCGCTGTCCCTTTAAAGTACTCAGACGCGGCCAGACCACTCGTGGCATTGCCCAATCTCGCCTATTCCCCATGACATGGTCTTTGGTTACAAAACGGACCTTGCAACTGTCATATACTTAACCGGAAACCGAGACCAGCTTAAAAATCAGACAGCCATGGCCGCTCGCTTTCACCGTGGGGGAAAAGGACGAACTAGGAGGACGGATATTGCCCAGCTGCCTTTTGTCGCGCCACTCGCCAGCTTTTGATGTTTGCTGTTTGTTTTGGTTTCATTTTTAATACTCCTGCAGGAACCCGAGTGTGGAATTTTTAACTCACACCTGAGTGAAGGACACACACACACACACACACACACTCCCCTTTTCTAACCCCCTGTGGGCCACTTCAACTGCTCGCTCTGATACAGAAATTAATTGCGTGGATCGAGTGGCGAGCTGAGATGGAGAGAGTAAGTGTGTGTTACCAAAATGTTGACGCTCGCTAAGCCAGATACCCGGCCCAACCCACCAATCTGGAACCGCAGAGCCCCAAAAGTGACAAACGCAAACACATTTGGCCGGGGCCATCCACCATCAGACATCCGCCAGATACTCTGTATCTGAACATAGTACAGGTGAGGTCGTAATAGTAGGTCAAAGACTTGAAAAGGATATAAACTCTAGATTCAATTTCTAAACGTATTGATCAGTTTGCACTTTATTAATTTTTATTTCGAATATAAAATTTAATATAATGTCAGAAGTACTATTATTTCGAACCCGATTGTACGTGAAAATGTATGCGTCGCAGGCACTTGACGAGATTTGTTTATTTGTCTATGCGAATGGCCCGTCTGTGGCTGGCTGTGTTTGGATTTGGCCGTCTGGGCAGCGCAACAATAAAATTAAAGAAAAATCTATATATGCATATGAGCCTGATAAAAGCGAAAGGGTGTGGGAGTTGGGCAGATAGACGGGCACAAATCCGTTGAAACAACAGCAAAACAAATCTGTGAATCTGTGAAATCTTTTTGGCATTGTTCGGATCGGAAGACCCGCAGAAAATTCAATTCAACTTAACCGGCAGCAAATTGCTGTCAACTTGAAATCGCTTCCCATTTTTTGTGCTGACAAATTTTGTATTGAAATAAAAGAGAGATAATCTGATAACCCTTTGATGGAGGACTAAAACATATTTGTTAATTTAAGATTTAGGCAAATATATTGAAAGAAAATAATCCTTTTTAAAACAACCATTAACTCAAAGCCAGCTCTACCACGTACATATTTCAAACTAATTTAATGAAGGCCAGCTACGTGCACTCTTCATTAAGTTATTTCCATATCAAACGCAATTTGCAGATATTTGATTGAATTTCCCGCCGTCGCAGGGCACACTCGCTTTGATTGAGTGCACAATTTGTTAATTCGATTTTCATTCTATCTGCACTTTTCATCTAGCCGCTCGCTCTCCGCCCTTGCCAATTTGTTTAAGCAGGCGCAAACTTTTAATCTCATTTAATTATTTAATTTGTTAGGTGGAAAAGCGTTCGGCGGGAAAACATGCGTTTATTAATTATTTTCTGGCTTGCATAAATTAATAGAAAATCCATTGTGTTTATTGAATTATTTATACTAAATCTTTAGAGCAGGTCGTTTTTCTCATTTGCCTCGTGTTGATTTGTAAATATTTCATTTTGTATCCAAAGCGGATTTTTTGCAGCGGAAAAAAACAGATGACAATGCAAATTATAATGAATTATTTGTTTAGAGTTCATTATTATATAATGAGATAATAAAAATATGTAATATGCAGGAAAATCGGCTTTAAAATATGTGTTATTAATTCCACAAAAATGTTTTGTTAGAAATTTGATAGAAATAATGTAAACGTTTTGTATTTAATGGAGCTATTTGCCTGCCTCATATATTATCATATTAAATCTTTTTCTAGAAACTATCTTTAGTCTGTAAAACAGCTATTTATTACACCCTATTTGCTTCATTTTCAATTAGTTTCTCACTGGACAAACTTTGCTCTTTTGGCCAAACAAGCATCAAATGGTATTTATCAGTGCATTAAATAAGAAATTAATTTTGCCTGAAAATTGAGCCAAAAACAATATTTATCGAGCCAGGATCGCAGTGGTTGGGGCGGAAGGGGGGGGGGGGAGGTAGGCCATTAATTTCGGCAAAGCCGCGTAAATATTTATACACAGATTGCATATGTCTGAGGCCGGGCAACGTTTTCGGCATTTGCTCATTTGTGGAAGTCAACAAGAGATTTCCATAATGCTCCGGGAGACAGTGGGAAGGGAATGGCTTTGGAACCAGCTGCCCGGCTCCTTTTCGACTGTGGCCCGGGGGATTCCCAAAGCGGGGCGGGGGCAGGCCAGGGGATTGCGGTCAAAGTCTCCGAGTCGCCAATTCGCCCGCTGCCAGGCTATTTGCGTATTTGTTGATTTATGCAGCTAACGGGGGCTTCTTGGGGCCCACCTGCAGTGGCACCTGCGCGAAGGTGTACACAGTGAATACTAATTTTAAGAATTAATTATAAACTATTAAGACTTTTTCCCAATAATCTATATAAAATTTTACTAAATAATTAATTGGATATATATTTTTATTTGAAAAGGATTACACATGTTTTAAAGATTTTCTGTTTCAAGTGGTATATTTTTTTTTCTTGTGTAGAGGTGTGTACTTACCCATACCTCACCTCCTCCGATTGCCTTAGCCTGGAGCTGTGCAGTTGCATTATTCAAAATTGGAAAATCGCTTTCCTCTCCTTGTTTCTCCCCTCTGAGTGATTTAGCGTGTGCCTTGCCCGTTAACCGCAATGCAATTGTAATTACCCCGAATGGCTTCCGCACCCGAATGTCGTTCACCCCCAGCTCAGCCCAGTCCAGCCCCACCGACCCCCCAGCGATCTCAATTTTTCCGCCTGGCTCCGTGCGCTGTGTTTATTGGTCGTGCAATGCTACAATTAGTTCCAAATCATAAACGCCACTTCCGGGCGGTCAATGTGGTGGCGGCCAGTGCCCCAAAAATGTCCAGTGCACAATTGCGTGTAAATTTAAAATTTTAATCGTTTCTGTGCACGCACTCAAAACGCAGCCGCAGCCAAAACACAGCAGCAACAATGGCATTGAAATTGTATGCAATTCGGGGTTGGGCATGGGGATAGCACGGATTTATCCATTTATTGTCCAAAGATAAAGAATAGAACATTTTTCAGCTGGTTTCAAAATAAAGCAATAAATGTTTAAAGCAGTAAACACTGATTACCAAGAAATAAGTATCAGGATTATTTGTGGAATAAATTTATAAAAATTTAAATGCGTTCCTACGGGTTTGTAATATTCAAGTTTATATTAGTGTAATTTTATCAGTTTAAAATGTTAACAAGAATTAAAGCTGCATTTTTTAGGATATTTTGTTTCTCTTTGTAAAGCTCAAAAAGTTGGCGTTTATTTTATTATTATTTATTTATTAAAAGTATAAAAAAACTCTTGTGTTCTGTGCACTACTGGTTTTGAATTCATATTGTGTAAAGTGTATTTTAATCCACGATTTCACAAGTAAGCAGAAATTAAATTTTGCCAGGCCACGTTCCCAACATCCTGCTTCCCCTCCATTGCACTCGCATCAGCGGGTGGGGGCAGCTCTGGCATGCGAATTGCGTATCTGAGGTGTATCTCTGTGTATTTATAATTTATATGCATTGTCAGCGAGCGCAGGTTGGCAGTGGCCATTTCTCATGTACTTGGCTTTCCCGGCACCCTTAAACCCCAGCACCCCCGCACCATCGCACCATTATTGCCCATCTCCATGGCAGTGCACTCAGTTGTTGCAGGCGATTGTTTTATGCGTTGGCACAGACTCACACACACAACGAAGCTATATTGCATTGTTGCATATTTAGCAATAATAAAATATTTAGTGCCATTTCCATAAATTTATTATCGCCACGCTTTCCAGAGGGTTGATGCATTGACCATTCATTGAACAAACAGTGTATATGGTTTTTGCTATTTTATATTCTGGAGTTTAAATAGTGGAAAAGCATACGGGGCGTATGATAAATTTGGCTGGGATTGGGCCAAGCTTGAACTTGTTTGCGCCTTGGCTATTTTTCGACCTGGCCAAATATCCTGTGTTACCCAATTCCCTAGCCAAAATGACAGTCTGCAATGCAAAATGGCCCTGCTAGAATGATAAATTACACACCTTCCACCCGGACAATTAGGTGAGAGGCCGATGATGAATAAGGGGCTGTAGAGTCTGTACAGCAATTTGTTGCATTCATGCATTGCGCAAATATTTCCCAGACATTTCAGGCATTTTCGGCAAAGGGTTATGAGAGGGTGAAATGGGGATTATAACAAAGTCCCAGGTCAGAGGGGAATTTATTGCCTTTGCCTGTGATTGGAAGTGGTTTGGGGGAGGCACAGAGTCTGTAAGTAGCCGAACTGATTCAGCATCATAAATAAATAGGATAGGTCAATATTTAGCTAGGAATTTGACTCTTCGTGAGAGTGTGAATAAATATGAGTAACATTTTGATCGTTGCCTCAATTTTACTTATTTATATTTGGGTATTAATTTTCTAAAAAGCTCTCAGATTTTTTCTTGTTAAAGTTTTGTGAATTAAAAAATGTGAGTTGATTTATATTCAGTCTATTTTTTGTCTGCTTTGTTATCGTAAATGCCAGACAAAGTAAATACTCAATGAATGTACGATCCTCCATAGTGCACTTATATATTTATTTATTCCAATATTATTGCTACTGCTGCCACCGTTGTCCATAAATATTCGCCAAATGATAATCATAAACAATTTTGTCGCTTTAAGCTGATGGCAAGGAGAAATGCCATCGAAGGTGTGGTGGGAATGGGGAACTGATACCCTGATACCCACCCATCGGGGGATTATTGTTGGATGATAAATGTGCTTAGGGTCGCGCCGAGTGTCAATTGTGTGTGCGTGTGTGTGTGGATAAATAAAACACAGATTTAACCATATATTATGGTCAGCGTGTGTTCCTGCAAATACCCGCACATTTACAGCCATCAAAATACAGGGGCTGGGGGGCAGTGCTGCAGCGCCGATAAGTTGAAATAATTCATTAAATATTTAATTGTAAATTGAAGTTGTCAAATCAATGCGCAAGCTTTTGATTTGTTGTCTGCGTTTTGGTCTGGAATATTGGCGATAAAGTGGATTTTGCAATATGTTTTTCATATAGAATATACATAGTAGCAACTTCAACTCTTTAACTTTAAGAAGGAACTAAGCTTAAGTTTAAAATAAACCCAATGCACTTTTTTCTATATCAACGTCTGCGAGATCTGTTCTGTCGAAGCATGTGTATCCAGGATTTAAAGCTCCTGTGAGCATAAACTTGAAAGTGAGAGCTATAAGGTTGTTTCGCCTATCAATTGCTGCTAGAGCATGGCCTCGTATGGGGAGACTATCCAATAAGCAGCTCGAGTTGCTTCCATCCGGTTAAGAGAGATTGTCCGTTGGACGATGGATGAAGGGAGGCACTGCTGGGTCGTCGCTGTGGCCTTTCTTTTCGGTCAGCTGCAGCACGCAGTTCCCTTTGTTAATGATACTCTTGCTGGACATCAGCAAAAGTCCCGACAGGAGCAGAGCATCACCATCATCATCATCATCATCATCATCATCTGCTGAAAGGATGCCATAGCATGGGTAGGGCAGCCAACCATGGATGGCTCAACCATTTTGTGGATTTATTGACATTCTGTGATGTTATTAAAGTTGATTGCCAGAGACTGTGCACGTTTTTGGCTTAGACGAAGTACCGGCCATCGTGCGGGAAAAAGGATTTCCTCATCTCCCTCCTCATTTTGGCCTCCTGTTGTCCCCATCAGGATGCAGCTCAGCTCTGCACACAAACAAAATGCAACCAACATGGGCTCACTGCGGTCAATTCGAAAGAAACAATGGCTTCAACAACCTCCGTTTCGACGGGACAAGGCGAGGCTTGGAATAGGTCCAGTCTTGGGAATCGGAAGGTTAAATACCCTTTAAAACTATACTTAAGGATTTGCTATATATTAGGACTTTTTTGGATATTCTTTTACAATTTAAAAATCATTTTAAGGTGTCATAAAATATAATTTTTATATTACAAATATTTTTCCAAGGACTAGACTTAAAGAGTAAATACAAAAATTGCAAATATTTAGCTAAACTTTTCTGTTAAACAATATCGAATATGTATTATATATTCTCCATTATACTCCCTGCCAGTGTATCAACAGGAAAAAGAAGGCTTTAAGGCAGCCTCGTGCAAGGGGCCGTCACATCATCATCAAGTCTAATATGCGCATTATTGGTTTTGTCCTGTTTTGTCCCCGGACTCCGGTGTGTGCCGTGCTGCTGCAGTTATCCTTAATATGCCCTGCATGTTAATACGCTTATCCTGTTCTGGGGAACACACACAATAAAGGACGCCAGCGCACACTCAACATGCAAATATCAAATGCAAATTCTACGGCGCAATATTAAAATTTGGCGAACAGGGAGTACAAAAAAAAGAACGTATTACTCTCTCACTCGCTGCCTACGCAGGCTTGCCAAAATCCTTTTGATCTTATTTTTTAATTTAGCATTTAATTTGGTTTCTCCTCGTGCCTTCTTTTGCTGCGGGTAACACATGGCGTATACTTGATAAGGATAATATGCGCCTGCCTTTGACTCGCTCAATTTTGCCTGATAAACTTATTAAAAAATATATGTATGTAGGGAATGTGGGCCGGAGCAAAAAATGAATACAAATTTGAGTGTTTGTGTGTTGTTTGTTGCATATTAAATATGTATGTTTATTCAAATTGCTTTTCCGTTTTTTAATAAAACGCTGCGGCTTTGATTGTGTTTGAAATTTAATAAAAATTACGAAATAAAATATTAAAGTTTGATGCCGACAAAGAATAACTCGTGGCTTTGGTCCACAAGCAATATATAAATATTTTTCAATATTTCTCCTTATATCTCAGCCCAAACACCCACTAAGACACTTTATACTTGTAACAAATTTCCACAGATTTCCACTTTTCATATCGCTCGGTTGCGCGCGCGTACACATACAGACATTTCCGCAGTTTGTCAACATGAAAAGGTTAACAAGGTAAATAAAACACGGCAAAAGGTAGATAGCGAGTACAAAAGGAGAGTAAGTAAAAAATCAAGAAACAAGGCCCACAAACAATGTTGCAAAAGGGCGCAGGCAAATCTTTGTGTCAGTTTCGGCAGAAGGGGAGGGGCAAGGACGTTGTTGGAGTTCCTTTCGGGCTTTGGCAGCGGCAGAGGGATTCCCCACTTTCCTGTTCTGTTCGCTGTGTGTGAATAACAACATTTTAAACATGTTTGCCTTTTTGCCGCGCTCGCGCTAACGTTTATGCAATTTATTTCTGCACGTTCCTGGCGCCCCGCTCCTCCATCGCTCCTGTGTCTCACACAGGCAGCGGCTCCTCTTTCTCTCACTTTTTTTGTTTTTTTTTGCGTTGGTTCAGCTCGGTTACAAAGCATGCCCGCCGGCTGGGCAATGTATAATCTTTTGCTTGTCTTTGGCTTCATACCGCCCATCGCTGGAGTTGAACTCTTGACTGGCATCCAGGCCCTTTTGGGGAAACACCCCGAAAAAGTGAGCGGTTAAAGGGCATTTCGACTGCGTAAATCGCTTGGAATTTTGCTGAATGAGCCTTGTAAAAATTAGCTTTAAAAAAAATCAGGACATCGGAGATATTTTGTAAATACTATTAATTGGTAAAATTGAATCTTTTATAAAATATAATTAAACTATAAGCATACCTACCAAAATATATATCTATAAAATTATAAGGTTTGCTAATAGAATCAAAATTAGTTTTCAATTGTTTCTATATAACATTAGATTAAAGATTGATATATCTTCATAATGCACCGATCTAAGATAACCTAACATCTATTCGTTTCGAAATCTTAGTTAAAATCTTATTCAAAGAGTATCCCAAAAAGATACTTCTTCTTGAAATCTATCTCCTTTACACCAACAATATATATACATAGTATCTTCCGTTGTATACTTTTGGTCGCTTAAAAGGTGAAAAGGCGAGCTGAAAAGTCTCAGAGCTTGAGGCGGTCAGCGGTCTTGATGCTCCATACAAACCCAAGCAAACTTGGACCAGAACTTTAACATAGTTCTGGCAGCGAGTGAAAGGAATCTTAGCGAGCGTGCGAGCAGGCGAAGTTTAAAGTTCGAAACAATGACGTTTAGTTTAGTGCTAAGCCTGAGATAGTTCCCCTCCGTCATCGAGCTGGCATTTCCTGCTTGGTTATGCAGCTCAAGTCGCCGCGCTTGACACATTTCTCCAGGGAGGACGTTCGCACGTCCTTGTCCTCCTGCCTCTCGTTCGGCTGTTGTTGTTGTTGCCGGGGGTCCTGCTGTCCAGCTGTCAGAGCAACTTGTCAACGCAGTCATCAATGTCGGCGTGACAGCATCACGGCACCGGCATCGCCTGTAACTATGCCAAGCTTTTGCAATGTTCGCACATTTGGTCCGCGCGCAGTCCCTCTTCCGGTTAACCCCATGCGGATCAGGGGTCGGAAATCGAACAGGGAGCTTGGAAAGTGATGGTATATGAAAGGAATTTATATTACGAATGTACTGGCAGCTCATATTGGATATATTTAATATATATCTTTATGTTGAAATTAGAAAATTAAAATTGTCTACTGTAATTTAAATGAATTTCTTATTTTTGGTAAAAGTTGTAAGTTCATTTTCTATTTGCATTCTCTATTTTAATATTAGTAACTCTGTAAAATTAAATATAAAGCCCCTTCGCATATTTTTGCTCTTTTAAGTGGGACATTTAATGGGTTAAGACAAGCTGCAAGTCGAACAGTGGGATCTTTGCCACTGACCACCACCAGGGGCGAGAAAGTGCGAAAGCTGCAGCGACTCCTAACCAATATTAATGAGCAAATTCAGCAAGACGTGCACCACATTTAATAGGAAATTGAAAATAATATGCGTCCAGGCGATGAGATCATAAAAAGTGATGAAAGGAAAATTAAGCTTTAACTCCGAGTGTAAATTTTTTAGGGAAACGAAAGAAAACTTAAAGACTACGCTATAAAATTAAAGTTTTTAAAATTTACTTAAATATATTGCAGAAAAGAGAACAATATTTATTTTAATTTTCTCTGGGAAATAAAACTGTAATTTATTTGTGTAAAAAACTAAATTAAATTGCTTCAACTTTTGACCAGTTTTTCAACTCTTCGCTTGCATATGTGTGATTTTATGTGATTATTATCATTTGCTGTGACACAAAAAACCGAAATATAAAAAAAATGCACAAACTTTGCCAACTGGGTAGCACGTGCTGCCCTATCCGACCCTCATCCTGCTAAACCCACACCCTTTTGCCCAGCGACAAATAAAGTTGGGAATCACCACGAGAAGTTAAAGAAAAAAAAACGTCACGTGCAAAAACTTTCTTAATTTAAAAGAAATTTTCAAACAAACTCAATTAAATAATTTCAGGCGCAAATAAAGATGAAAATGTGTGCGGCAGGAGTTTTCGGTAAGGTTTTTCGGGGGCCATGATGTTTTCATAGAATTTGATATGCTACACGGAGTCATGCAACTGCTGTCTGCAAGACAATTTTAATGCCACAAAATTTTAATTGAGCTAATCCCAAAAACCACATGCTCTTCCTGGGCTAACGAGCCAGATGTCAGTTGGCTGGCTTGTCTGTCTAATTTCCGAAAGGGGGGATTTTTCTGCAGAAGCACACATGTTGCACACAGCCGGCGAAGTGAAGTCAAGAGGCATTAGACTGAACGTAATTATAATTGCCTTCGCAGAAAGATTAGCCCAGTTAGTTGGCTATGGAAAAAACGACAAGTACGAATCCTGACTTGGCATTCTCACACTGAATATCCAAACAAACAGATCACTTATTGAGCAACAGTAACAAAAAATATAAAATATACATAAAAAATGAACGCCGACGAGGGCTTTCTGACCCAGCGATCCGTAGTCATGGATGTAATGAAACAGCTGGATGACATGCTGAATACAAATAAAATGGAGTAGGCTTTTTTGAAGGTCCTTCTAGATATTTCCTTTATTTATGTCCTTTCTCTAGCACCAAGGGCAAAGAGGAAAAGAAACCCGAGGTGGACCCATCAACAGGAGTTACAGAAACCAATTTTGTGGTTTCTGCCAGGGACATACGCAAGAAATCCTCGCGGGCCTTCAAGAGGATGACCAAGGTCTCCAACATGAACCAGATAACCTTTATGCGCCAGATCGACGTCACTCAGCAGGACCGCGAAGAGGCTCGTGCTGATCGTGAGCGTGTGGCAGAAAGTTTTCGCAGGTCTTTAAAGATTTTTTATT
>JAEIIL010001124.1:0-15592 GCA_018905715.1 Drosophila lini | reverse complement strand
CTGCGTTGCAAACTTCTGACTGAAATTATAATACCCTGCAAGGGTATAAAAAGATAAACACCATCGATTAATTAACATTTATATGTAGTTAAGAAGCATATCAAAGTTCAATTACTAGCTTTGTTCGAACCTGAACGGGATGCATAGTTCACCAGGGCGAACTCGAGCAGGGCCCCGAACACGAACGTCAAACACACGCCGGTCCACACGTCGATGGCCTTCGTGTAGGACACGGGCGGCAGGGAGGCGTTGATGCCCGACGTCTGAGTGGCCATGGTCAGCAGGGTGGTCACACCTGTAAAGCGATGGTACAAGGGTTCGTTCACGTTAGGCGATGTTTTCATTAGGTAACGAAGCATGGCTAGGGTCTACCAGTTTGGATTTTATAAATAGAGTTATAAGTTTACTTTCTTCAGGATCATGAAACACAGGTCGAGTTTGCCGACCAGTCACTGGACCCTCTCGTTTAAGGCCTTAAGGCAGCGACCAACAGTAGGCAATGTTTTTAGTTTTAATTTCTTGGCCGCTGCTAACAGGGTATTAAATTCGAGTTGGTTGTAATATTCATTGTATAGGAACTAACTATCAACTTAAATAGGAACTATAGTTAGAACTTTAGTAGTAATCATTTGCTGTTTGTTCCACTTATGGTTTCAGATATATTGATTTATACAGACTGACAAGCACAGACATTTAAACGTTGCTTACTTCTTAAGCTTAAGTGTATACATTTGTGGTTTCTTCATACCTAATTTAAAAAAGAATTACTTTTAAAGACTTGACTAAAACCTTTTTGTTTTTACAATTATTTTTATAACATAAAATTAGCAGGAAATATATACACAAAATACATTTATTTCGAGTGTTTATTGTATTCCCAATTAGGAAATAGTTGAATATGGACAGTATATTTTCAGATATTGTAATATAAAAATCACAGTTAACAATTAATAATAACGTTAAAGTATGTGACAATTAAGAAAGGATTCAACTTACCCAGTGACACTCTTGCAGGCACCGCTCCTTGATCCAGCCAGAATGATACCCATGATACAATGACCAACATACAGCATGGTATATAAATTTGTATTAAGTAATATGAGAATTCTCGCTTGAATAGTAGATCGACTTTGAGGCAACTGTATTCACCTATGAGTATACAAGGTATATAAATTGTGTCAAACTCAAAATGTACGGGAGGATGTATTAAAAGAGGCTTTGATTTTTGATTTTTGGTTTTAGCAGGTATTTGCTTTCGCTTTCGCTCTTTGTTTAAATGTCACACGCACACACAGTTTTAGAAGGTATATACACACAGATAGATATCCAATATATGGTACAAAGAAATGCCATCCAATAGGGAACATAAAAAGTGTCTTGCTCGGAAATTTTGCCAAGAATAGAAATTAAAACACATTTACAGACGATTCTTTCGGGTCGAGTCTGTCCTGGTATGTACAAAAAGAGGGCTTTCCGAAACAAAAAGGAAATAAAATAGGCGAAAACATATTATACAACGGGGCTGGTGGTGGGGTTTGGGTTTAAGAAGACATAATGTATTTACAGGAAAACAAAAACTCAGCTCGTCGAGGGGGGTGTTGGGTGTTGTGGGGTGCTTCGGCACACAGAGAGTCGAAAATTATAAAATCAAATGAAAAATTGCATCATAGGCAAAAAGTATCAACATGAATTCAATTTCTGACTTTTGCAACAAAAATCTTAACGGAAATGAAGTTCGACGGCTTTTGTGTTTGCTGGTTTATGTTGCTGTTCAGCTTTTCATTCCACCGACTTCCGCTCGACAGGCGCTCCTGCCACGCCCCTCCCCCCTTTCTCCCATCCCCACGCCTCCAGTCGCGCCTCGCCCCGCCTTCCTTGATCTCCCACCACCCCCTTTTTTGTGCTTCATTTCCGTTAATTTGTTGGCAAAGCGTTCCATACTCTTCAAGACAAAGTTGTTTATTATTTTACATTCTCATATTTTTTGTTCGATTTTTCGGGGGATTTGTTTTGCTATGCGAGCTGCTGTTCATTAGATTTCTCTCTGTGTCTGTTTGGCCGGGCTTTCATTTCCCTGTTTGCACTTGAGTGCTGCGTGTGTGGTTTATTTGCTCGGCTCTTTGGTCTGGGTCTGATTCTGATTCTGGGTTTCTGGCACGGGCACGGGCACGGGTACGGGTACGGGTGCCCGGGTACGACATCGCATCTGGAACGGTTCGCACTGCGGCTTTGGCTCTCGCCTTCGGTTGTGCCTTTGGCTTTGCGACAGGCCATCATCAATCAAGCGATGACTCTCATTCTGGCCAGCTCGGATTCGAGCGGTCTTTAATCCCGTTCAACGCTCATAGAAGATATAAAATTAATAAACTTTATGTGAGCAACTAGGTTCAAGGCGAGAGATCTAAATTGCAACAACTACGCAACGTCTAAGTGGAAAAAGTCATATTAGGGGGGTTCAGTGCACTATCTGTGGACCCAAAGCCTCTTAAAGGGGGTCTAAGAGTAGGCAATAACACAGAATCACTGGCAATGTCATTGCCAACTTTTAAACACTCCCCAAAAAGTATTCAGTAATCCCAAGATATTGCCGTGAGTCCCCCGATTTAGTTGGTATAAAGTAGACTTGAGCTAAATATGATTATTTTTGATTCTTATATTGGGAGTGATGAAATTCAGGCTCATGCTAGCTTATTTGTGGATGGGTGATGGGGATGATGGCACTATTTAAAGAGGGAGAAACGGACTTTGGCTTCCGCTCTCGGTAATTGGTAAACAAAAAAATGTGTGGAGTCAGCGGACTCATGTTTGAACTAGGTGGAGTTTCCACTAGATAAATACACGATTCCAAATGATTGCTCTGTTTGCTCGGGCTGCCGTTAACTATCCTAATATGCTGACACACAATCTGCCAACTTGTGGAAAAATCTTGCCCTCTCCTTGTTTGCTTCCATTTCCACTTCCACTTGTGCTTCCACTGTCACTTTCTCTTCCACCTCCACTGCGGATCTACATCCACGTTGGCGTCGCCATCTTGTGCGGTGCAGGCGTCTTTGTGCAAGTTTAAACAACGTCGCAGACAATTTCCTCGATTAATTTACTTTCCGCACGGCTTTTGCCATTTTTGCCTTCATTTTCCGTTTCGCATTTTCCGGGGAATCGGGGAATCCCCCCGTTGGCGCAACTGAATAGTTGTTCGCCAAGGTAAACATTTACTTAGAGCGCGCGCAGATTTCCAAGTGCTCATAAAAAACGGCAAGGTAAACGCTGCCAGTGTGTGTGCGTGTGTGTGGGAAGCACGTTTGTGTGAGTGTGCGAATTACATCGTAAAAAGTTGGCTCTATGCGTTTCGGGCATTGATAACGGCCCAAAACGATATGCTCATTGAAATGGCGCATGTGTAAACGGCATCTTATAAAATTCGCCACGTGTGTGTATGTGAACATGAGCGTGGGAGTACGGGTAATTGGGGGTGTGTAGTATGCGTGTGTGTGCTATGAAGTGGTTATGGGCCCGTTTATAATATTCTCCAGTTGGGACCCAACATGTTTACGATATGGCTAGAGCTAAAGTTAAACCACTTGGCATGCAATCGCTGGGGAGCGCTTAATACAAATGCAAACAAAATACGCAACCAGCGAGGAAACGAGTAAAAAGCCGAGAGTTCTAGGAAAATAGTTAACATTATCGGATATCATGAGTCTCTGGAATCGAGAGTGGAAGGTCAACAGCACACACATACTGAACGCACGTACCCGTGTTGGTTTTACTGTTGCAGTAATCAGTCAGAAACTTCTCCAGAGTGAAGCGGGGCAGGTGTAGGTTCTTCACCACCTGCACGGGGTCGCCCTCCTTCCAGAGGAAGACCAAGTCGTTGGTGGTCCAGCCATCTGAAAGAGAGTGTAGTTAGTAAGTTGCTGAATAATAACAATTATATCAATTATATTAATATTTTATGTACACCCAGAGAGACTATACTCACAGCTCGCCATCCTTAGCGAACAGATCTGCCTGTCCAGCGGATACAGCTTGAGGTTCATGGGGCAGGCCAACGTCAGCGAGATACGTATACTATATAGCACGGAGCCGTTGGGGAAGATGCGTATATAAACATTGGGCATGATGATGTTGTGGAAGTGTCCCTCCTTCTCGTTGGAGAAGAAGAGATCGGGCATCCACACGCGGTTCGCCTCCGTCAGGGTCAGGTACTTCAGGCGGCCTTTCGGGGAAGCGGAGTGTTAATAGGTCAACGCGAGGTAGCCCCTGGTTCTTACTTACCCTGGATATCGTCGAACTTGAGGCGCTCATCCGTCCACTGTTCACGGAAGGTTAGCTGCACACTGTACTCCTGCGGGCGCCGGAAGCGGGTGGAGTGGTGGGTTGGGTGGGCGAAGGAAAACTCTCATTAGTACGCGAAATCAAAGGGACTCTTCGAGGATTCAATCAGAACTACAATGCAAATTTCGCTTTGTCGAATTGAAAGGGGGTTTCTTTCGAGCTTTCCTTTCTTTTCAATTTTACTTTAGACTGTGTACTGAGGGGCTTTTCAATTGGGGGTGGCTTGCAGTTCGATTTGTTTAATTGAATTTGATTTCGGTTGACGGGGCTTGGCTTTACGTTGGACAGAGATTGTTGGTTGGAGTATGAAAGAGCGAGCAAGGCGTGGCGAGGCGAAGTAGTTGTTATTTGGCATGTATAACTGAGTGGTATATTTGATATTGATATTCGTATATATAGATATTGATACATGGCGTTTAATGGTTGGCTGTCGTTTGGCTTGGGTTCCGGCTAGTTTGCAATGTTCTCGGCTAATGGAATACTTTGTCGTGGCTAGAGACTACATTTCATGTTCGCATTGCTCGGAATGCAACCAAATGCCGCATGCAACTCGTCGTTGCACGTGTAAGTTTAAAAATGCAAGCAGGCTAATAGCAGGCAAGGAACACGTCAAGACAAAAGCAAAACGAGCAGGCGGAGAAGCAAGGCACCTAAGAGTACATTCAGAACTTCGAATACGTAGTTTAGTCGTCGAACAAAGGCTATTGTACATGTGGTACATTCATAAAATTAACTTAAAAGTACCTTAAGAACTAAGTTCCATGCTGAGAAAACGTATAAACATGAAATTGAATTGTGATGGACCCTCAAATGATATCTGATAACAACACAATGCTCCCCTCCAGCTAAGTTTCTTGAGTTTCCCGCAGGTTAATTAGTAAACACGCATGCTATAATAGGTAACTATAACACTCATTATAAAGAGTCATGCCATTTCCACGGGAGACGGGGGTTAACAAAAAGAACTGGGAGTGTAATCAAAAATTGAATTAAAACCAACTGAAATCGCGTAGAAACGCTGTTAGTTTGGTTTAGTAACACGCGTGTCGTTATATATTATTCCTCTAAGCTTGGCGCCAGTTCCAGAAGGGTAAACGTTATTGCAACCAATTAAGCAAAGTGAAAACAAATAAATTTGAATAATTACTACAAATAATTCCATTTTATTTATGGCGCGTTTCTTTTATGCACTTTGACGCGTTTATATGTGTTTGTCGGTTTTTTGTGCCAGCCGTTGGCTGTCGGAGCTGTCCGCTTTTTGCCAACGGTTTTCCTGACAGCGGAAACCGAACTGGACAAATGGAGATTGTGACTGGCTTTTCCCATTTAGTTTTTCACATGACGGGCCGGCACGACGTCTCTCAGTTAGTACTTACAGTTAGCCCTGTCAGAGGGTCCGAAGGGAACTCTTAATTTGTGTGTGGCTAGCGCTTTCCACAAGCCAAAAGATGGCTGCAACAGGGTTGGCTTAAATGATGAGGTTACCAAAAGTGAATGAACCGAATCAAACCGAACCGAACGGAACTGAACTGAATGATCTGGGGGTTGTGGTGGCTGAATGATGGCGGGTGTGGGTGTCTGTTCTTGTTGTCTGACGGTGGTTCGACTTAAGCCTTAAGTCTAGCCTAGGTTACAGCTAAAACTTAGATTATAAACTCAATAGCTTTTACTCGGCTCTCTCGGCAAGTGGCGTCGTCGTCGGGCGGTGGTGGTGGCAAGCAATAAGCAGGTTTGCTCTCGAGTCGTAAATGAAAAGTGGACACAAACAAATCATAGGTATTTTACATAGTTTAATATATATCGATACAGCGGGAGTATAGTTATGCATATTTGTATGATACAAGTACAGATTCGGCTAGCTTAAGTTATACAGATATACGGGTGGCTTGAGATCACTCACACGTGCCCCGAAAAGTATGAAAGGTTACAATTTGCACAGCATACTTTTAGGCGTAGTTGCAAGTGCTTTCAAATCACCTGCGACTTCCGTGGCACTCTGACATACATATAGACAATTTACAAGTTGCACGGAGGCGTCGAAAGTGCCCCGATTAGGTATATTTTACAGCCCCTTACGCCCCCACATACACACACACACACACTTAAGGACATTTATTATTAATGCAATTATTTAATAGGCCCAAATTACTGGATTAACTTTTGTAGACACACACACGCACGCACAATTAGAGCAAAGTGAGAGTAAGCGCTTGGGATTTATCTGTAGTAGTATCTGTAGTTGGAGTGGTGGTGGTGTTGTACATGGCAGTAGTGGTGCTCTTGGCTGTGCTCTTGGCCGGAACTCACCATTTTGTAGTCGTCGATTTTGGAAATGGAGCGCAGGAACATGTTGACTTTCACAATGGTGGCCAAATTAGCTAGAATCAATCGGCATATCAAAATCGGTTCTCCTCCGCCTTCCCTGCTCCGCTTAGCCTAGTCACTCTTACCAACTATCGTAGTATATAGAGCTTACGCTACCTTAGTCACTAAATTTTGATGAATTTTATGTGTGAACGAAATGTGTGCTTGTCCATCAAAAATGAAACGAACCGAAAAGCAAACAAAAACTGAAAGTAAAAGAAACGTTGTGAATTTAATAGAATGTTAATAAAGAAAAATGTCTGTATGGATCTCGTTGAAGAGTGATATTGGTTACCGTTTAGTTGTTTTTATTTTTACGTGTATATATTTTTATGTGTCGATTTAAGGAATTCGTGTAAATAAAAAGTATTTGTGTTAAAATACTTTTTGAATAATGCATGCCTTCCTTCTGCTGTACGGAATCAGTTCCAGACTCCGTTTTTAAATGTTCAATTCGCTCCGAGAATATTCTAGCCGATCCTGCATTCAGGTGCTTTTGTGTTCAATAAAATGAATAAATAAACTAAACTATTTTCAATTGGATTAACTTCATTTTTAACGGGTTTGCAGGGGATGAAAGAGTTGGTTACGAGGGCGGTTACAGGGACAAAAAATAGTTGGGCGACACAGATACAAAGCACACGATTAAAATAAACAGTTCACAGTTGAATTTATTGATTCACTAAGTACACAGAATAGCATAAATTAAATAAAATTGATTAATTCACAGATATTTTAGTTTTTCCTTAGTAAGCAAAGGCGTAATTGAAAATAAATTCGTATATGATTACAAGTTCGAGGTTAAATAGATGCGCTGCACCCACTCAACACGGTTATAAATAGTCAATGGGATTAATTAATTAATTAATGTTAGTGGAAATTTATAAATTTGTACAGAGAGTGTGGGAGGAAAGCGGGAGAATAAATCTAAGTTGGACTATTTTATAGTTGGAAACAAAGAGATAGACACAGCGAGCGGCAGTGAAAGAGGCAGAGATAGAGACAGACAGAGAGAGATAGAAGGTAGATAGACGTGTAGGAAAGAGATCCAAAAAGACATTTTTTCATAATGTTTTGTATATCTTTTGATTCACTACAAAACGGTGGAGTGAGTATTTATTTTACAATTCGTTGATATGAGAAACAAAGAGAAATGCAAGTGAGAGAATTCAAGTTACCAATGCAAACTGACGGAACAAAAGGCGCTAAGTTTAAATGCAATCGTCAACTCAAAGTCGAACTAATCAGACAATTTGGCTTTAATTGGCTAACAACCCAATACGTAAATAAGACAAATCAAGTATCAAATACGAAAATCAAATTACACCGATAGTCAAACAAACAAAGTTTATGTATAATAGATACCAATATCAGATATAGTATAGTACGTTAGCATATATATGGTTTTTCATGTTTATACATATATTCTTGTTTCATTTCGAGTGTCTTGGCTGCCTCCCGGCTCCTAACGAGAGTGAAGAGAGCGGAGCATAGTTGAGCGGGCACTGAAGAGACTGGGGGCAAAGGGACAGAGCGAAAAGTGTTTTGGGTTCATTGACCCGAGACCTGACTATACGACCCGAGCATCCACTTGCGGTCAAGGGGGTGGTGTCTGATACTAGCGGGGCTTCGTTTTCATTTTCATTTTCATGGTGGATCGGTTGGCTTTTGGAGGCGCGGACTTACCATGGTTACATCATCGATTTTCGATATACTCCTAACGAATATGTTGACGCGCACCACGGCGGGACCATCTGGAGGACGATACATGATAGATAGACATATTCACCGATTTGCACAATACTTTCAATGTAATATACAAGAGATTTTTAACAGCTGCCGCAGGGTCCGGCCCTAAAACAAACTTAAAATGACCCGGCGAGCGACCTCCTCCTCCTCCGGTCCGCTTCGATATATGTATGTACCCTTGTACCCTCGCATATTCGGCCTTTGGCAGTCCTTATGCCTTTATGTGGCCCTCTGTAATAAAGTTTTATTTTATAGCCTTCCTCCCGGTTGTTGTTTTCCTTTTTGCTTACTTACTAGGATACAAAAGTTACTAGCAAGTTCGCTTCCAGTTTTGCTTACAAAGCTAAGCTAAGTCAAAGAATATTTTCTTCCCGATTTTTGTTTCGTTTGTTTGCGTTTTTTATATACCTAAGTTAAGCTACAATTTATGTACGTTACTAAAGTTGCGTTGTTTGTCTATGAGTTGTTTTTGTGACCTTCGAGGGTGGCTTATACGGGGGCTGGTAGTAGGGGGTGGTAAGGTGGTGTGGAGTTGAGTGGGCTTCGTATGTGTGGGTGTGTGTGGTACGAGTATGAACAAAATACGGGGATCTCTGTGATTGCCTTCCAAATACCGGAGTGGCTGGTGCTAATTGATATGCCTTAATAGTTAATATTTAACAAGCAGGCAAATATGCGGACTATATTTGTGACTCTATGTGTCGTTGCCAGTCGGTGATTCATGGCCATTTGTAGTATGCTGCTGTGGATGTGAATGTGACTGAAACGGTGATGGTGACGGTGGCTGTGTCGAGCTATTTTCAAATATTTATGCTGCCCCTACATTATTAATGATGTCATTGCTGCGGTAAAAGTCAACATGACAACAATAAAATTAACTGCAAATGAAATCAAAACGTTATTTATAATTGCACAACGAAAAAGTCGAACTATAACATGAGCACTTGAAACTGGGAGTGAAGGGGAATTTAGTCGGGCTGGTAGGAGAGTCAATATTAAAATGACGAACACATATTACATAAACAGTTTTAAAATGGCATTGAAAATGGCGGCAGGATCCCCAGCAGGGAGCGGATATCCGCTTTGCCGAAACAGGCCCCGATAAGTAGGCAACGATTTTTCTCATTTCGATTTCCGCTTCTCGTCGTGTCGGGCGGGTGTTAGCTTATATCGACTTTGCTGGGTTTATTTGCTGTTAATCTCAAACGAAACGAAAGGAGGCTGCTTCTAGAAACAATCGGAACGGAAACAAACTGGGGAATATGTACTGGTACAGTCTGCCGTAAAAGTCACTGGCAAAAATCAAACGCAAATACTTAGCATCGGATGTTCATACGCATATATATATATAAGTATCGAGGGAAATATAGAACGAGTCAACGCAAAACGCAAAAACAGTGTGTGGGTGTTATTTGTGAGTTGGTGTGTGTTTATAGTGTGCGGGTGTTCTAATGCTCTCTAATTTCTTGATGGAAAGGCAGAGTGAAATAGCAGAGAGGTGAGAGAGGGAGCTCGAGAATAGAGGTGGTGTCTGGTGAGGGGTCAATCTATCGAACCGAATTGTGATCGGGTAACTCCCTCCGTTTCAGTGCGACTTACCATTTTAATATCACTAATCGTCATAATACTGCGTACGAATAGATTGATTCTGACTATGGCGGGACCATCTGGCATAAAGGTGGGTTCAAACGTGAGTTTTGCGCCGTAAATGTAGAGTGGTTAACTTATAGATCTGATCTAACTAGGCTATAGATATCGCTGAGCTCCGATTGGCAAACTAAGCTAGGCTAGATATGACTCGCCGTTGTTCGGATTTTGGTTTGGATTAACTTTAGCAGAGGCTTACACTAGCTAACAGCTTGGTAATTTTGTTAAGCAGTTATCGTATACATATAATTTCGATCAATAAATTAGTCCCTGGCGTACATAAATAACTCAAAGCAAAAACATAAGGCAGTTTGCACAATCAAACAAAAGTCGCACCAAATTCACATAAAGAAATTATTAAAAATGTCACATAGGTATATATATTATATATTGTTCGGTTAAGATCTATGTAGGGTTATGTAGGAATTATGCTCACCTGTGCCATTGATTCCGGATGGTCGTATTCGGGCATCGTATTTGCCTGCACCTAAAATTTGATCTAAGACTTTTTTCTCCTTTTCTCGGAAATTTATTTTGGCATTATTTGCTCTGAAATCAGGATATGGATAGGCACGCATGTATAATTTAAAAATTTTTGCTTCAGTGTGTTTGGGCAAATTTTAGAACTTTAAAATATCAAGTTGTAATCGAAGATTTGGAAAAAACATTAGCTGAGCAATTGTTAGTAATTATTTTTGCAATGTCGCATAAAGGAAAATGTTTGCATTCAATTTACAGCAAGTTATCTTATTTGATTATTGTTTTCTTTTTAGGTATGTATGTACAAACTAATTGGAGGTGTGGGAGAGTGTGTTGTCGTTATCGTTAGCTGGTAGCTGGTATTATACACTGTCGCACATATCACAAGCCGGGGCAGAGTCACATAGCTGCTGACTCTGACCTCGACTTGAGCGAAAATAATTCCAAAATTTATGCTCCGACAAAAAATTACACGATAATTAATTACATTTTAATGAGGTGTCCTCGTGGATTGTGTCTTTGTGTGGGTGTGGGTGAGACAGGATATGCAAATTCGAGTACATGAAGGCGGCTAGAGTTGTGGGCGTGTGTTTGTAAATCAGCGACAACTGAAAAGCTAACTACAGCTCGAAGCTACCAAACTACTTCAGCATTAACCGATACACGTATATACACTGCGAAACAAATTCCAGGAACGTGTTGGGAATTTATTAGACATTTTTTTTAGATCTCTAAGGAAATCTCTTTTATGAACGTGACTTTAAATTCTTTGAATTTATAATTCTATCAATTTTGAGATGTTTTTAATAAAAAAATATGTGTTAAAAATTAATTCAATTCGATGGTAAATACTAGCAAACTGCTTTTTAACCTCAGTGTATCGGCATATGCAGTGGCTTATATATATGCAAATCGGCTTCGCTGTTTCATAACTGGGCGTGGCTGGGCCAAATTAACGACAATTGTATGTAAATCGCAGCTTGAACGCCACTTTCCGGCCAAGTGCAGTGTGAAACACGCGAAACAAGAGCCGCGCGGCATTAAAATTAAGCAAAAAGTGAGAGGAAAACAAATGGCAAGTGACGCGAGAGACACATTGTGAAGCGTGATGGTTTACAATTTGCAGCTACTGTATGCGAGTGGCGTGTATCTGTGTGAATCGGGATCGGTAGCGTCGAGGAGTACTTACAGTGAAGCACTGCACAGGCTGGCAAAGTATAGGATCGCCCAGAAGTAGTGTCCGCTGCCCATGTTGGGGGATGTGGTAGTGTCCTGCTGTGTCGTGCGTCCTGATTCCTTTCTCCTTTCCCCTTGCTCCTTCCTCCTAGTCCCTGGCTTCTGTCTGGGTGCGAGCTGAAAGCAATAATGTTACGAAACATTAACCTGAATTCCATCTGAATTGATAATCATAGCGGTTTAGTCTCATCCCCCCAAAATCAGTGTTCATTCACTAAATCCGGCTGCCCACCCGGCTGGCTCTGATTCGAGGCCGTGTGCGGCGTGTTAAATTAAATTTGAAATCGTATTAGCCCAATTAACATGCCATTTGGCCAATCTGTGTCGGTGCATCGAATGCATCTCAATCTGCATAGAACACAGCATCTGCACCGCAGCCTCGCCTTCGTCGTTGTGTTAATGGTTCTGCTTCCGAATGCGAAATGTGGCCATAAATGCAATTAAATCTGCGATGTGATCCCGGTGGGAAATTGAAAATTTAAAAGGTCTTGACACTGTAATGCCGCTTAAAGCTGTTGCCCAGGGAATCCATTAAGTTGCCGGCCTGCCTGCCGTTCATGAAAAATGCAAATTGCAATCGCAGCTGAACACAGCCTACAAAAGACTGTGTGAAGGAAATTTTTAGAGTCACCGTTGAAAGATAAATGCCCTTTCGAATTTTTCTATAATTTTTAGTTCTATTAAAGTTGTACAAACTACACAAGGATATTTTCTTTAGGAAGTTCACTTGGGCCTTGGTAATAATTTCGATATAATATAATGCGAATATTATGCTAAAATGTATTCTGGACTTTAGCATAAGAATTCGTTTAGGTAATGGGGATGCTGGTGTTGACATTCCAGTTATAAAATAAGTTCATATTTTATTTGTATGGAATCTAATTCTTTTTAGGGGTTAAACATTAAAAGCGTTATCTTAAAAAGCATATATCTTTATAAATGACAGTAGGATTTACTTTCCGCAATTGAGATTTTTATGAAAATAATAATAAGAGATAAAACTCCATTAAATTAATATTTTCAGCAGTTAAATTGTTACACATAAGCTCTATCAAACGTAATCGGGCTGTTGGATTATTCAAGAACTATAGACACTCAAAATAAATAAGCTCCTGGATCGAAACTGCTTATCTCCGCCTTGCAGGATGCCTCAGTCTACTGACCCGCACCACAATACCCTCTCACGCTCTGCTGCTCACTTTCATTTCGAAACAATCATTATGGTTTGGGCATTTAAAACAATGCCAACAATGACCGGCAGTATCCCTGATGCACCACACATAGTATATATCTGCTGACCAGCTTGCGGGAGGCCGGAGATGCGAAATGCCGAGCTCAGGGAATGGCGAATGCAAAGTGCGTATGCGAATATTGGAATCGAATTAATCCTTTATAAGCATTTTTCTCCACTCCACTGGCCGACGTGCTGTGCATGGGCGATAAGTGCGTGCGGGGCCACGCCTATATTTGGCACTCCCTTCCCCCGGAGAGGCGCCTCCCCCGAAGGAAGGCCGCCCGCTGACATGGCCCCGGAACATCGAGCATTGGCATGGCCCTGACCGAGGCGAGCTGCCATCGTTGTTGCCATGTGGGCAGCCAGCTGGATCGCCATGCAAATAATCAATTTGTCGAAATGGGAACGGGAATGGGCTGGGGTTGGGGCTTGGGGCTTGGAAATGCAAATGCCAATGCAAATGCAAATGGAAATGGAAATGGGGATGAAAATGGCAACAGGCTGGCCTGGCCGGTCGAATTTGCATTCGTGCTGTGTTAATTTGCTGCTGCTGTGCTTGCAATTTTGTGCCATAAATACATGCTGCAAGCGAGGTTGCCATTGCAGTTGCAGTGGCTGCTGCTGCTGCACCTACATCGGCGTTGAGTTGAGGACATGCACCCGGGGGTTCCCTGTTTTTTTTCTGTTCTGTTTCCCCTCGCTCCTGTATTTTTTTGACCCGCTGTCAAAGAAAGTTAACAATGCGACTGCGACTGCCAAATGTCCCACATTTGCAGCTTGCCAAGCAGTTGGCGCCAAAACCCCTCCGCCTCCCCTCCGTGTGCGGTGTAAATGGGTTTACTTTTATTTCATTTGCTCCTGCGTGTGCGTGTGTGTTGCCTGTGTTTGTGTCAAGTCGACACACTTTTGAGCTTGGCAATGTTTTTACTGTTCCACCACCAACAACGAGCGACAATAAAAACAACAGCACTTGGGCGCTTGTCTACCTCAGCCGGAGCTTTGAGCTGTTTTGGCCGCTTGTTGTTGCCAAGCCCCGTGGGTTGAATGAACGTCGAGAACTGTGAAAAATAGTTTTTATATATTTGGAATCTGTTTGAGATGGAAATCGGCTTAGTAGAGGAAAGTTCTTTAATAAGAGCAGTGGGAAACCCGAAATGTTTTTAAGAATGTTTTTGAAATTAACGACAATTCCAAGCCTGAGATATGATGTGTTCTTAAGAATGAGCAGCTGCTGTCCTGAGGAGCTTGTGATAAGTCACGTCATGTAGGTTAATTTTTAGGCTCTTTCGACCCTTATTCTTGGCATATTTTCAGATTTATTCATTTATTTTTTGGCTTCTAGCTGGCTCTTCTGAGTCGGAATTTGAAAGAGATTTTTCCCAAGGGGGACTTATGGGGCTTAGAGCTGGTCCTGGCTTATGGCCTTATCTTTATCCCGGCGGCAGCATATTTTCTCACAGTGTTCCTTCCAAAAGAGCTGTATGTGCGTGTGTGCCATCACACACACACACACACACACACACTCGGGAGCCATACAATCACATCCCGCACACAGTCGTATATATTTTTTTCGTTTTATGCCGCTCAGCGGCGCTTGTAGCTCGTTATGTTGATTGGATTTTGTGCCGCCCGCACAAGAAAGTAGTCCGCACACACACACTGGGGCACACACACACCCCACTGCTCACGCACACTATTAAGGCACTTGCCATGGCGGCTGAATAAAGTCAAGTGTTGAGCGCGTCCGTGTGTGCGGGGTGTGCATGTGTGGGTGCGTGCCATAAAGCTGGATTCATTTTGTTGCCGCCATCGCCATAGCCGTCGTTGTTGCCTTGCCGTTGTTTTATTCGCTGCCCTTACGTTTTGCTCCTCGTTTTATGTATGCAAAAAATTTTACACTCTCGTTTTCGCAATATGATTCTGTTCTCTCTTCCTGTCTCTCGTTCGCTTTATTTTCCTGCTAAATTGTAAGTAAGTGGGCTTAGTAGCATTTCGCCGTTTAGGACCCTTTCCCGTGGCTGTGTGTGTGTGATTTTTGCAGCGCCAGGATTTGCATAAAGCTCACCTCCGTCAGGCGACTTAGCTTTAACATTTAAGAGACAGTTTGATAAACATTGAACTATGTAGCAGCGGGTATTCAAAGCGAGCTGCTCTGGCAGTTGCTGTGCTTATTTAAAATAAATGCAAAATTAACAAAACTAGTAAAAGTTGAAAAATCATTTAAATGTCCACTATCAATGCATCGTTTTATATAAAAAATTTTAAGCTAGCTTGCAGGGTACAGGGAAATCGGTGGGTGGCAACAGCTGATGACACGTTTGGGCCATCGAAAGTATGAGGCAGGACTAACAAAGTGGAGAGCCAAAGGTCAAAGTGCGTTGCATATGTGAGTGGCTAGAGCAGATTGCAAAAACCTTGCTCTCGACCAGGTTGTGATTCTTAATCTGGTCAAGGAAGATCTATTCACATTTCCCCTAACGTTCATTGATAAGAAACAAGAAAGGAAGCTAACTTCGGCACGCCGAAGTTTGTATACCCTTGCAGATA
>JAEIIL010001118.1:0-10218 GCA_018905715.1 Drosophila lini | reverse complement strand
CTATGTGCAAAGTTTCATTCAGATAGCTTTAAAACTGAGGGACTAGTTTGCGTAGAATCGCGTCTGCGCGTCACAAAGTACCTTTTGAAAGCATATACTTTTAACTTTTTTTTTAATATATAGAGATCTATGAGTTATAGGGAATCCCCCGAGTCTCCTAAAAAAAAGCTTTTTTTCGGTGTACATCCCAACTGACCACAGACTCATCAGACATAATAATATAATATATGTATGTTATGCATTCTTGAAAGGATAAATATTCCGAGGTACACACGTGGGGTTTTTATTATTAACATTGTTTGTTAGTTTTTTATTAAATTTGGAAGTCAAATACAGACTTTTACAAAAAAATTTGGTTATTTTGTTAAATGAAAAATATAAAATTAAAACTTTGTTTCGTTTTTTGCATCACAAAAAAAAAGGTTAACACTGTTACATTTTTGAAATTTTATATCTCTAGAACTGGTAGAGCTAAAAGAAAATTAGTTGGTGGGCAAATATGGAAAAACGATTTAAGCTTTCAAATTTCAATACAAATTTCAAAACCCAGCTTCTCTGAGCTTTTGCTGCCGCCAGCTGGAAGCCATGCTCATCTAGGTTCTCTTCCGTCTTCAAAAATGTCTACAATGGCAACAGTGCTGTGAATATTGCCAAGTCATGGAAATTCTTTGAATCGCTGGACGGGAATGACGCCGGCAAGAAGCAGATATCGGAAGCATTTAATCTTTGAAGGCCTCTGAAGGCCCAAGGGGAATCTGAAGCAGTTTTTTATTTACGTTGAGGAGGTCTATAAAAACCCAGCAGCTTCCTGGCCCCACTGCCAGCCTATCCGGCTGCTGCATACCATGGTCAGTGCCTTGCAGCCTTGGCTGTGAGCACCAACGACACGGGCTTGGCCAAGTGTCTGAATACCTCCGTAAGTTCCAGTGCCGATGCCTACGGCTGGAACATAGAGATCATTCTGCTCCAACGGCACCGAGACCATGTTTCGCATGCGCCAGTCAAACGGAGCTGGCCATTATAGCCCAATGGATGAGGGAGTTTTAAGATGAGAAAGATCGGAGATATTATCATTGGGTAAAATGTATTTTCGACTTGGACTTCTTCCTTCAAGGAAGACTACTTATTTTTCATAAAATCAAAAATTAAATTACTTTGTAGCACTTAAATAATTTAATATCTTCCTACACAGAAAAACTGTACATCGAACTTGTTAAAAAAAATCGCCCTTAAACAAAATAAATGGCTATCCAACAAGGTCCTGATCATTGGCGGTGGAGCTGTCCCACTCATATCTTTGATGGGCTAGTTTAAGACTCAGGTTTTTTTTTTTTTTTTGAAAATGTAAATTTGAATTATCCAATTAAAAAATTTTTGTAGGTGTATATTCTAGTATACTTCCCCTAAATAACTTATGTAACTTCCTCAGCCAACCGCGAACCCAAACGATCGTGATGTGGAACATCATTGGTTATACCATTGTAATGATTATGTATGTAAATATTTAGAACTACAGTTAATGAAACAATTTAATTTAATTTTATTTTAAAGGTATTGCAGCAGTTTTGTATTGTCTTAAACAGCAGCATATTTTAGTCAAATGTAGTGTATAAGCAAGCAAACATTGATTTTATAACAGCAGCTGTCAACATCTCGGGCTTTGAGTATGGGTATACGGCAAATTAATATTTGTGGTTTGTTCCCGAAGACACTTTTAATGCTCCTCCTGCTCTGGTGTTGTACCGCGTGGGGGAGTAAATCCGTCCTTAATTCGAAAATAAGGAGTAAAAACAAGAAGGAATAAGAAAAAGATTGCCAAAACAGAAGAGTTAAACGTATGGAAATGACTCACAGCAGGCTTATACAGGACACCTAAAATTTCCTGTATAATCGGCATCGGGTTGATCTCCTCAGATTCTTGGCAACTGGAAAGAAAGAGATTCTTTCCTTTAGACCAGGTGTCCGGCCAGTTTAGGACTAGAGCAAGTTAACTTACAGAAGCTCAATATCTCGCAATTTGGAGAAGTAAAAGTCGCGCTCCCTAATCAATTCTGCAAACTGCTCAGGTGCATCATTGCCATCTGACTGGGCGATTCCTTCTACGGGCTGATCTGTCTCCGAGCCCGCGACTTCCGCGTCAACCGTGCGTGAAACCACCCTGGCGTCTACTTGATTAAAGAAACGAAAGGTCATAAGTGTGTACCAATTATTTTGTATATGTAGATAGATTTAAAATATGTGAATCTTACTGGCCTGTCAATATTTTATGGGGAATAAAAGCTTATTAATTGAAATTACTTACAGGGCCTCACTACAGATGTACCTGCCGGGCGCCCAGATGTCAAAGGAACCCGCCGGTAACTACTGGCTCCAACGGAAGATAGGACCATAGGAGCCCCTTCACGGGCCGCAATTGGATCATAATCCCTGCCATTGTAATTGGCATCAAAGAATTTTTTAAACCACTGTAAAAATTCCAAATTGTCTTGGAAACGTCCTTTGACAAGTTTGTCAATGGGTATAATCTAAAATGATAAATAAGCATAAACACATGAGAAAAAAATGAAATGAAAACAAACTAAGAGTGAAATACTATAAAACAAGATAAGAAGCTTATTTTGGAGAGACAATATCTGAATATCCTTGCAAATAGCAAGTTCGACCCAATCGTTCACATGACAGTTATGTGATATAGTTTAAATTTTCCCTTGCTTTCTATAACTCTTCGCTGGGGACGAGACTGTACTAGCGGACATTAAAAATCTTGTTAAATCTCAGCTTGAACTTCAACTTATCCTTAAACGCCTCTTAATCAGTTTATTAAGGGCGTTGACCCATGTGACGACCGTTTTGAAATTTTCCTAAAGAGCGCTGAAGACTTAGCAATTTGATTCATTTTACCAGTTATCAAGCAAGATATAATAAATCTAAAAACATTTTTATTTATTTTTTTTTTTATTTTCAAATTTTGTCAAATTTATTACACTTGAAGTGAACTGGGTTGGCCGATTCAAAAAATTTAAATGACATGATCTGGATGGTAAAAGGCGTTTTTTTTTAGCATATTTTGTGGGTAAAAAAAACTACTTCACTTTCCATCCTATACGGTGTCCACATGAATGCTGAACATATTCTGCAAATTTTATGATAATGGTTAGGTCGTCTGCAAGAAATTCTGATGACCAGTTGGAAAAACGTGGTTTCGGGAAAAACAAAAAAAAAATATTAATTGCAGGAGTAAACTGCTCTGAAGAGCAATTTTTCTCTTTGTCATGACATAGACGAATCCTTTGAAGCACATATAGACTAACTAAGTTATAGAATGTTCGATTTTTTAAAATGGTCACATGGGTCAACCCCCTTAAGTTGTAAGATCTGTCTGATGTTAAAAAAGTGGTTGCCCATTGCTAAAGAGAAGATGTCACTACAAAACTGAACATACCATGGAAAGTATATTGTGTCATTGTGTTTTAATCAAATACAAGTTTTTGAATTAAAAAGTTATACTATTAAAAAGTTTGAATTACTACCTTATCTACAGACATCTTTGAAAAGCCCGCCTGCAATATCTTGAAGTTCTGCAAGTACTCGTGCTCCAGATTTGTACGGAATTTTACACGCTTTAGGGGCACAGAGTTAGGAAACAGCATGTCCATGAACTGGCAGTATGCGGCACCTACAAAGTTAGTGGGTCCGTCCCAATAAGAACGCTTTCCAGACGACTGAAGCACTCACTTACCAGTGCAAAGCTCCTCGACTTTGGAGAAGTCCGACTTTAGGCTATTGTTAACCCATGCAAGCATTTCGTGCCGCGAAAGATTCTCAGTCGTCACATTTGTGGAGTGAACGTTGACGGCCATGATAAAGGCGTTGCCTTCTGGTTTTTGAATAGACACTGAACCGATAAGTCAAATACAAAAATTGTATAAAGCTGGCAGGAACGTCAACTCTCCGAATGAAGAACAAATTATATCGCCGAAATCGATGCACTTTTCCTACCAACTGTACTCAACAGGTTTTTTTTACTAAAACTCCTTTTTGCTGTTCGCTCGTTTAAGCTCACGAAATTAAAAAAAAAAAATTAAATTTACTTTTACTCGTTCCGTTTGTTGTAATGTTCGATTAAAACTTGGAGGAGTTTCAAGTGAATTACTATTTGACAAGCCAGGCTCTCAAGGCCTGCTTTAGATCAGTATCACCAGCCGAGTTGATAAACCTATGACATCAACTACTATGACAGCTAGAGCTACTAAATTTGGTGAATTTTCAAATCTTTTGCACGCAGATCAAGATAGTTTACAAATTTGGCCAAAACACAAAAAACCATAACTAAACTGTAATTGTGAGTTTAAAAATTAACCATTTTGTTAAAAAATTAAGAGATTTAAAGCAATTACATTTCAAAGGATCCCTAAAACCGATTCAACTTGCCCGTTTTGTACTTACATCTTTTCCGCTCGCAAACAGCTTTATTCTCTCCGTACCGTATTTATGTTTAGGTGTGTTCAAAAAGAGTAAAATAAGTACCAGAAATATACTATCGCATATCCGTTTGGTATTTATTGAACGACGCAAAGCTACTCGCCCATCCCTAATAATTTTCACGTTGTTTTTTCAGCGCGTGTTTTCTTTGTGCAAAAACGTTTAGTTTCGTGATTTAAGAGCACTCGCAGACGAACAGCATGTCCAAGCGCCGCATCGAAGTGGGGGAGACCTATGGCAGCAAGGCCAAGAAGTGAGTTCAGCAACGGCGGCCGCCAGCGAGTTTCTAATGTCATTTTTCAAACAGGGAGTCTGAGGCATCATCTTCGGGGGCTGCAGCGGCTTCGGCGGCCGGCACAGTGGCGCAGATTCTCGGAGGCTTTGTGCCAAACAAGCAGCCGCCCACGATGAACCCGCTAACCAACAAGCCGTACTCGCAGCGGTACCAAAACCTTTACAAGAAGCGCATCTCGCTGCCGGTGTTTGAATACCAAGCGGACTTCATGCGGCTGCTAAGCCAGCACCAGTGCATCGTGCTGGTGGGCGAGACGGGCTCCGGCAAAACGACGCAGATCCCGCAGTGGTGTGTGGACTTTGCCGTGTCCAAAGGCCGGAAGGGCGTGTCCTGCACTCAGCCCCGCAGAGTCGCTGCCATGTCCGTGGCGCAGCGCGTCTCTGAGGAAATGGATGTGAACCTGGGCGAGGAAGTGGGTTACTCCATTCGTTTCGAGGACTGCTCTTCGGCCAAGACACTGCTGAAGTATATGACTGACGGTATGCTGTTGCGCGAAGCCATGTCCGATCCTATGCTGGAGCAATACCAGGTCATCCTGCTTGACGAGGCCCACGAGCGCACACTCGCCACTGATATTCTGATGGGCGTGCTCAAGGAGGTGATCCGCCAGCGCAACGACCTCAAGCTGGTGGTGATGTCCGCCACCCTGGATGCGGGCAAGTTCCAACAGTATTTCGACAACGCACCGCTCATGAACGTGCCTGGCCGCACGCATCCTGTTGAGATATTTTACACGCCGGAGCCCGAAAGGGATTACCTAGAGGCTGCTATACGCACAGTTATCCAGATCCACATGTGCGAGGAGATCGAGGGTGAGTGTAAAAGCTGCATTAGTTATTTAACCCTCTCTGACTCCCGATTTCCAGGCGACATTCTCATGTTTCTCACTGGCCAGGAGGAAATCGAGGAGGCCTGCAAGCGCATTAAGCGCGAGATCGACAATCTCGGATCGGAGATCGGCGAGCTAAAGTGCATCCCCCTGTACTCCACGCTGCCGCCGAACCTGCAGCAGCGTATCTTCGAGGCGGCCCCTCCCCCGAACGCCAATGGGGCCATCGGACGCAAGGTGGTGGTGTCCACCAACATAGCCGAGACCTCGCTGACCATTGACGGCGTGGTGTTCGTGATAGATCCGGGCTTTGCCAAGCAGAAGGTGTACAATCCTCGCATCCGCGTGGAGAGTCTGCTCGTCTCGCCCATCTCAAAGGCCTCGGCCCAGCAGCGTGCGGGTCGAGCTGGACGTACGCGACCGGGCAAGTGCTTCCGTCTTTACACAGAGAAGGCTTTTAAGAACGAGATGCAGGACAACACATACCCCGAGATTCTGCGCTCGAACTTGGGTAACATTGGGTTTAATTGTATAGAAATTTCAGCCCTAAATTCTTCATTTAAATGCTGCAACAGGTACTGTGGTCCTGCAACTCAAGAAGCTTGGCATCGACGACCTGGTGCACTTTGACTTCATGGATCCCCCGGCTCCGGAGACTCTGATGCGAGCCCTCGAGCTACTCAACTATTTGGCTGCCCTGGATGATGACGGCAATCTGACGGACCTCGGCGCCGTCATGTCCGAGTTCCCATTGGATCCGCAGTTGGCTAAAATGCTGATTGCTAGCTGCCAGCACAACTGCTCGAACGAGATACTTTCCATAACGGCCATGCTGTCGGGTGAGAAACGAAACGCAACCACATAAAAACTTCTGTCTTTAGTATAGGATTCAAGAAAAGCGAGGAACTCGTTACCTTTAGCGTAGTGATTGCTTTCCTTAGAATTTGAAGAAAGCCTTTTTAACCGGCTGCCACTTGTGCCTGAAATGTACCCTTGCAGGGTATTATAGTTTCAGTCGAAAACTATTTAGGAAGGGAAAGAGTCGTTTGCGAAATCGTATATATTCGTAACCAGCATAAAAAGACGAATCGTTCCAGCATGGCAGCTAAGAAAAAAATTTCAGAATTTTCAAAAACTTTCTATGGTTAATTCGGTTTAAAACGATTTTTCAAAAATTTGATGTGGCGAAGTATAGGAATAATGGGAAATCTCCCGAGGGCCCTCGAAAAAAGTTCGTTTACGGTATTTGATATGGATTAGTTAGGATGTCCACAGGTTAATCCCATATCAAAAAAATATTATTGAATTCTTAAAAGGACAAGTGGTCCGAGGTACTCACGTAGCGTTTTTATTTTCTTGATTTTTTTTGTATTAAAATTTGAAGTAAAAATCCTGATTTTTGACTAAAAAATTAAGTTACTTTGTTAAATAAAAAATATATAGTAAACTTAAAAGTGTTACAAATTCCGACGTGAGTACCTGTAGAATTTGTTATAAAATGTATGTGCCAAATTTCACATTTCCAAACGACCTCCGTTCAACTACCCATAACTTCGTCAATTTTTTGTGATCGATGTGAAACTTGAACAAAATATTCTTAATATATTGGACATTTTTTATTTAAAATTAAAAAAAAAATTAAATACCATAAGCTCCCCTTAAAGAGTTAAAATATTTCCGGTCTTTTTAAATGGTTTCATTATTTTATTTACTGAATTAATCATTTCCGACCCTATAAATCTTATATATTACTGGTCAGCATAGGAAGCCATTTTTTTCAACATTTTATAAGGGTTTATTTCGTTAAAATTGCCTAAATAATTTGAGAAACATTTGAATTTTTTAAATTGTATACGCTGATTTGTTAAGCTTTAAAAACTATTGCATTTTTGGCTTAGTTGTGGTAAATTTCGAATTCGGTACCCTGCATAGGGTACTAGTGTGCGCTATTGACTGACTAATGTATATAAAAGTTATCTCCCAAAATTGTTCTACAGCTTAGGCATTTCTAGGCCTCAACAAGTGGCAGCCATGAATTCGTTAGTTAAATTGAAAATTGAATAATAGACAGATCTCAGTAAATCTTAAGTAAAACCAATGCAAAGGAAAAAGTTTTTTCAATTTATTTGTTCTTTGCATTTAACTCGAAAAGCTAAGTTGCACATGCGTCAAAAAACCCATCCGCCTTTGGGCCATCATTCGAATTGAATGGTGAGTGGGCACAAGTCTTGTCTTGTAAAAAAGTTAAATGAATGTATATTCCCCTTAAACAATCGCAACGCACTTGCAACTCACAAATGCAACCAAACTTTGAATTAAGCCTCTAGATTGCCTAGCTGACGAACAGTAAGCACAATCTAAATGTTTATGTAAAAAATGTTTTGAACTTGTGCTTAATCGAAAACCAAACCAATTCAAACGTGCCAAAGTGCCACAATGCTTCGTGCGTCCCAACGAGGCCAAGAAGGCAGCCGACGAGGCCAAAATGCGGTTCGCTCACATTGACGGGGATCACTTGACCTTGCTGAACGTCTATCACGCCTTCAAGCAGAGTGAGTAGAGAATGATATAAAAAACGAAAAGATAACAAACTTTCACCCGAAACTTCAGGCAGCGAGGATCCCAACTGGTGCTACGAAAACTTCATCAACTTTCGGTCGCTGAAGAGCGCAGACAATGTGCGCCAACAGCTGGCCAGGATCATGGACCGATTCAGCCTGCGGCGCACCAGCACCGAGTTTACCTCCAAGGACTACTATGTGAACATTCGCAAGGCCCTCGTCCAGGGCTTCTTCATGCAGGTAGCCCATCTGGAGCGCACCGGCCACTACCTGACCATCAAGGACAACCAGAACGTGCAGCTGCATCCGTCTACGTGCCTGGATCACAAGCCCGACTGGGTCATCTACAACGAGTTTGTCCTGACGACCAAGAACTACATTCGAACGGTGACGGACGTGAAGCGTGAGTACTCATTCATGCTTACCCAAACACCCTCCTGAAACTACCTTGACTTCCCCCCTCAGCCGAATGGTTGCTCAGCCTGGCCCCGCAGTACTACGATCTGAACAACTTTCCGCAGTGCGAGGCAAAGCGCCAACTGGAGTTGCTGCAGCAGCGAATGGAGACCAAGCAGTACCAGAAGGGTTTCTAGGTGTAAGCGCAAATGAGGGTGACACTGGATACACGTTTGTGTGAATTTTCGCGTAACAACAGGATGGGGAACGCATCGTTTTGCTTTTTATTGATTGCTAAATTTAAACTAAAGCACACAGAACAGACTCTTAACCAGATCATTAATATCCAGGAACTCCGTTTAGTGAATAGTGTTAATAAATGAAACCACTTTTTATAGATTCATCGGTATCATCTCAGCCGTTGGTCCTTTGGAACTGAATGAGTATGACCAGGTAGGTGGCAATGGCCGAGGCGAACTAGAAGGACAAGAAATGCTTATACTTGAGGGCTGGGAAAGTGCCAATGCAATGTTACCGAGGTCAGTATGGTGCGATTGACGCGGCACAGACCGCAGGCGGAGAAGTCGGCATCTACCACCAACAACTGCTGCCAGAACTTCTTCACCGCCTCGGCCAGTATTGGCTCGTGCACCTTCCTCTCGATCTCGCACACGATCTGTATGGTCTTGCGCGACTCGCGGGCAGCCAGGTGGCACGGCTCCACCACCATGAGCAGGCGGAGAAAGTGAAAGCATATCCAGAGCATCTGCACCCACAGGTAGCCGTTGTCCCGCTTACTGAGCAGCTCCAGGAACAGGAAATAGGCTGTGGCCACCAGATGCAGCAGGCAGGACACCAGGATGAAGAGCACCGCCACGCCAAAAGAGCTGCGAATTGATACGAATTCGAATTAGCAAGCAGGGTCAAGCGAGCTCAACGGCAAATCCCACTTGGATAGGAGCAGCACACACTTGCCAAGCGACTCGTGGCTGTCGGCCATGGCCTTGAGCAGAAGCCCCTTGTTCTTGGCTGGAAAAGGGACCAGTTTGAGTAACTCCACGTTGAGGACAAGACTGCGGCTGTCACCTGTTGATTCGCTAGGCAGGTTCTCGCTGTTAAGCTTGGTTAGACTCGCGTGCAGCGCCGAGGGCATCGCCAGAGGTTTCATGTTGATAGTCTTCACCGTGTTCACCTTAAGCGGCTTGGATGAACTGCAGTCCTTGTGGTCTGCGGGAAACAAGCAAGTAAGCATAGGTATTAAGAGTGATTCGAGTTCATTTACCCCCCAAAAAGCTGCTGTCGAGCATACGGTTCAAGCGTGCAAAGCGCCTGCCGAGACCATAGGCGGTGTTCGCAAAGTTGACTTGCAGGCCTGTCAGGATGAAGTAGAGGCCGTAAAATGGGATGTACCAATGTACATTGAGCTCTGTCCGAAAAAGAACCACACAAATAATTAAATTCTTTTTGAATTCATTAATTAATAAAACAAATAATTAATTAATAGAAATTATAAAAATAAAGATATTTTATTATTATATAACACAACAATTATATTGCATTTTCATTATTAACTTTTAATAATAACTCTTGTGTGTAATTTTTAAAATAATAATTAAAAACGATGCATTTTTTAATTTTTAATTTACAAATTGAAG
>JAEIIL010001112.1:0-18129 GCA_018905715.1 Drosophila lini | reverse complement strand
GAATCTTAGTCGTATCAAAAAGGGGTAAATTTGACCAACCAATGGGTAGAAGTTGCTAATAAGACTGATGAATAGCAATTATTCTAGCCTATAAAGCTTATAATTCAGAAGAGAATATATTGTATTCTTGGGACTAAAGTTTAGTTACTGATCAATGATAGTATTATGGGTTGTCATGTTTATATTTCTGCAGATGATACGCAAAAACCATCGGCATGATTTGGAACATGGTTTTGTCTAGCAACTTTAATTCTTAGTCGGATCAAAAGAATTGAAATTGACCAACCAATGAGAAGTTGCTGATAATGATTATAAGCCATATGTCTTTTAAATGGAAGCTGTTAATCTTTGTTAAAGACTGCCCATGGTCATTCCTCGCCCTAACCTTAAAAAGCCAAAGTTCACTAAACTTGGCGGAATGCTAAAACGCTGAAAATGCGCCACTGAAATGCCTACGATGGCAGGCTTTCACGCGCAGCGTAATCAGTCGTCGCCAGCGCATCAGCTTTTGTGCCATTGTACGCTTAATTCAATAAACAAATGTAACGACAGCAACAACAGCTCGAAACTGAAGAAGCGAAGAAGCTGAAACTATGCGGACAGTGAAAGTTTGTTTTCGTTTTTTGTGTAAAACAAGATTTCGAAGGGGCGAAAGAGAGGGAAAGGCAGAAAGAGAGTTCACTGACATGTCAAGAATTTGGAAGTGTTAATGAATGGTATGGAGAGCAGTGGCGCGAGAAAGTGAAAGCAAAACAAAGGTAAAACGGCGTGCAGAAATTTAGTTAATGGAATAATATAACCTAAAATAGATGGAGGCCAAGAGAAATGGCTAAAAACAATGAACACATGTTCGGCGCACGCACGCAACAACAACAACGCACATTATTCACAAATCTGTACTTGTGTGTGTGAAAACGTCGCCGCTTGGAAACAACACAACACAATCAGGAGAGGAGAAGAGAGGAGAAAAAAAACCCAAATGGGCAATGAAACAACGAAGACGCAACTAATGGGCGGGGTTGCGATAAGCTGTGGTGCCAGTGCGGGGAGCCATTTTATTCCATCATAATTGCAATTTTGCTCGGAAGCAAGACGGAAATTTCTAGGCGAACGGTTGTTGAGTGGCAGAAGCCAGCTGTTTTGCAGTCTCCTCTTCCTTCTTCTGCCCCTTTTGTCACCCGCTTTCCATATACAGTAACTGGAATTGATATATACACATACTGGCACACGCACGCATACATGGGCAGGCGAGAAGATTAACGTAAGCAGGCAATGCATGGTGGTACGAGTTATGAAATAGTTTGAAGCAGTTTATCTGGCATTTCAGGTCCTCCTCCCCATTAAACCATCTTTGCATTAATTGGGCTTTTTATGGACTTTTGACGGTTGTTTTTACCACTGTGCCGAACAGCATATCGGCATGCGGCTGCATGAGTGTGTGTGCGAGCGAGTGCGAAAACTGCACACGTGTTTTCTTTGTTTCGCGCGGGAGGGTGACTATTGCAGGGTGCATATACCACGTATTATACTCTACTGCCTTTGTGGCTCTTGCGGATCAGGATTACTCACCATCGGCTGGCTGCTGGAAGTTGACGTAGGCATAGCCCAACGAGCGACGGGTAATCACATCGCGGCAGACACGAATGGACAGCACTGGACCAGCAGACGAGAACTTCTCAAAAAGTCCCGCTTCGTTGATATCCTGGTGGAGATCACCGACGTATAGAGAAGCCATATTTGGTGATCAGGTCTACCTGCAATTTAAAATGATTAATTCCGGCTCCTTCACATGTAAATTCCACATTTTCCCAAATTTCTACGGACCGGATGGATTCGGCCAGGCAGGCGGTGAAATAGAAAGAAAAAAAGCGGCGTGGCTTTTGCTCTTCTATTCGTCTTTCTGTCTGTGTGTCTGTGTGGCAACACTGCATGTGACAGTCGGTCGACATGGCAACTCCGCATGTGCTTTGTTGTTGCTGCCCAGCTCGGGGCGCTCTCACCAATACAGGCAAGCGTTGCTCGTGTTGGAAAATTTCCACACACACATACACAAAGATAGACACGCGTTTGCCTTCTTAAAATTATGGGAATTCCTCAAATTCAGCGAAAATACACAATCGATAGACCTTTCCTCGCGATTCTGCGAAAAAGTTCAAGCTTTTACGACGCCATCTTGACCTGACGACAACGTCAAACAAGACGAAATTCGCGAGAAAAATTCCACAATCGCTTTTGTCTCGCGTCGCTCCCCCTTGCTCTGAATCAGACACTCCACGCAATGTACTTACTTTTCAAACACTTGCTCGAATTTTTTGCTACTTTTTACAATTTTTTTTGTTGCGTTTTTGTATTTTTAATATTTTTTTTTATTTTTTATATATTTTTTCTTCACAAAAAATATGTGATAAGCCGTGTGCTGAAAGCGAATCCACGACCGCTCACTTAAACGGACTCTACACGACTCAGTGTTGCCAAGTGGCAAACTTGTCGAGGCTGAGTGCGGTGCTGCCAGAGTGCGCAAGTCAAAACATACTAAAACGCGCTAACGGAGAAATAATACGTAGCTGAAATTGGCGGGAGTGGACTTAAATCTGCGATTTGAGCTGCTTGCTGACTTGCTGACTTGCAGACTTTAAAGATTTCCCTATCGTTTATTTCCTACGATTTAAAGCTTTTGTTGGGGAAAAAATAATACTCAGAAGCCACTATATCTGTTTCGTGGGAAAAATTAGTCTGGCAGCCCTATCACAACTGTAAAGTTTGTAAAATATTTTTAACCAAGTAGTCATTGAAAGCCAATAAAAAATTAATTTTTGTTGAAAGTGGAATTAAAATTTGTCAGAAAAATGGTTTCTGAATTTCTTTTCCATATTTCTTTGATCTTTAAGATTTTCTAATTCTCTAAAGATGTCAAGACTCGCCAAATTACAAACTAGTTATTATTTAATTTAAATAGAACTGTCAGGGAAAATTATTAGTTTTTTAAATATGTATAATTAAAATCTGTACATTTCGAACATGAAAATGCCTAATCACCCGAAATACATTTCCACATCTGCTACCTTTTGACACTAAATAATGAAACATGAGTCTGCAAAAATTTTGGTCTTATTTTACATTTAAACGATTTTCCCCAGATATTTAAGACTTAATCCTTTTTATCAACTTACCCAGTTTCCAGAAAACGTGTTCTTCGCCGAAGGATTTACAAAATTTTTTTTATTAAGTAGTTTAAACCGGCAAATGTTTTCTTTTTACGATTTTTGTTAGGCTTTTCTACGAAATAAACAACACTCAACACAAATCCGTCAACGACCGAGTGTATTTAATACATTAAAGTTTTTTTTTGTTAAATTTCCGGCAATAAACCTTTTATATTTTTTTTGTCCTGTTCTGAGCGAAGGTTGCGTGCGTCCTATCTGGCATTCCGAGACCTAATGAAGCGGCGCAGCAGAACCTGACAGGCTCCAAACCGAGCTGTCACTGGGCGGCCTGCCTACTAAGTTTCCCAAAGGAAAATCCCAGCCAGCGTAAAAGTCACAGCACTTGCAGCATTTTCAAAACATTTATTTGGGCATTAAATATATATATTTTCCTTCGGTCTATATACTAACGCGTCAGCTTGAGATTTTATTTTGCGTTCAACTCAATTTTGATTTCCAATACTTAAACGTAGAATGAATAATTGCTTACCTTGTCAGAGGGTGAATCCTTTTCTAGTCTAATGGGGGCGAAAAGTATTATGCTAGGTCCTAGATTTAATTAAATTTGTGTGTTGTATATCTCAAGTATCTAATTTTTGTATGCATAACATGGTTTTGTGTGATTTTCCCTTTCCATATATATTTTTCGAAAATATACAAGTGGAGATAATTATAGCTAAAGTACGAATATTGAACTTAATTGAATTCCTCTCCTCTTTAATAGACATTATTTAATACGTTTTCGTTCAGCAGCGAATGTTACATAGTAGGCTTTCGGATTAATTATTTAATACTTTTGCCAAATTAGTGGAAATTTTCATACGTTCTCTTCTGCTGCAACAATTAACTGCCATTGCACAATATAACCTGTATTCAGTTGCGTTTTTGGACTTTACATAGTTTTAATGCCGAACTAATCATTTTTTTAACATTCTTTTGCTATTTTGGCAGTGGATTGGTAATCAACTCTTCTTTTACAAACAGTAACAATCAAAGGGGCCAAGAGCGGGCAGCGAGCATTGATAAAAAAAACATAAAGCAAGTAAATGATAATAATAAAAATAATGATAATAAAGTAAACATATGAGTAAACGTGTGCCAAAGGATCTAGTTTGTGCTTGAAACAGCTCCGATTGCCGTGGCCGCGGCATCTCCTCCCCACTCCACCAGGTACTGGACCTGCCCGTTTCCCATCCTCCGCTTGGCCCGGATGGCAAACGGTTCGCCGGAATCTATGCGGTTCATGGCGCCGCCGAAATACTTGTTCACCGACTGCTTCAGGTCCAGTATGGAATGTCCTGTGGCTGCGCCGCCGTTGCTGCTGCTGCTGTTTGTTGCTGTCGAGCTGACGGAGTTGCGACGACTCTGGCTGGGCGACAGCTTCTGTGGCCGCTGGCGTAGCAGGCGTCCGTGCGTCGGCTTTCCCATGGGCGGCGCAAGCGCCGGCGGCTGCAAATCTTTGGCATAGAGGGGAAGGTAGTGGCTGGGTATGGGATTAATTGTTGTGGTGCTGATGACCTGTTAAGAGAGACAATAAGTGAGTAAAGATAATCACAATAAAAGTTGAAAAGATGCCTTACCTCAATGGACGTGGTCAGGCGGCGGGTGCGACGCCTGCGCACCTCCTGATTGGGGCCAATGGTTATGTCTTTGGCACTCAGTCTTCGCTTGATCGTGCGCACCATGCGCGGCTGCTCCTTGGCATTTCCCTTGAGCTTGAAAATGCTATTGATGAGCCCAGTCACTCCAACGGTTGCCCCCACGCCGACGCTTCTGCCCAGCGTCGATTTCTTTGGCGTGGCCATTAGAAAGGGATTGTTGCGACCTAGAAAGTTGGCCGGCGGGGGAATGATGAGGTCCAGCGAGCTGGTGCCCCGGCTGCTGCTCGAGTTCTCATCGGATGATAGATCACAGTGGTTGCGGCTGCTGTCGTAGCGCTTGGACAAGCGGAATGCCTTGCGTTTCCGACTGCTGTTGGCGTCCAGGAGCGGAGGAATGGGTGCTGGCAATTTTCCGGGATCACCATCGTTGGCATTGTCGTCAGCCAGATCGAGAGCCCTCGCCGCAATCGGTTCCGGCTGCGACTTTTGCAGTGTTAGCTCATCCTGTCCGTCGGCTTTTTTGTTATTTGCCTGCATTTTGGCTTTCTCGATGATCTGCTTGATGGGAATCTCGTCCTCACTGGTCTCCAATGCCTCGTCCTCATCGGTGTTGAACTCGTACACATCTTTGGGTGCCCTCTTGGGGGGTTCAGCGCTGACTCTTGGATCTACATCTTCTTCCGGCATCAACACTAGCTTGAACTTCCTTTCCAGCACCTCATCGGACAGCTCCTCCTGTGGCTGCAGAAACACCTTTGGTGTGAGTGGCGGACCACTGTGTCGCAGCGCATAGAAGGCTGGCGCTCTCTTGAACTCACGGCCGCACACGAATCTATCGGAGTAGTCTTTCAGCGTTTGTTTGATGCGCTCCATCAAAGCAGTCTCGGGAAGAGCGCGCCACTGCTCACAAATGGGCAGCTGGTGACGCTGCTCGAGTATGAAGGGCCAAATGTCCTTTAGCAGGTGATGGTACTTCTGGTGCTGATGCTTTCGCAAATTGTACAGCGCAATGTGGAGTACGTCCACCCAGTCGATCTGCAGGCGCCGCACAAACTCCACGCCCTGGTTGCACACCGTGCAGCAAAACACAAAGAACCTGGAAGAGGATACTGATTAATAAACTATTAGAGTTACTGCAGCGCAGCTTGAGCCTTACGTGTCGCCACGCAGCAGCTTTCTCTTGAAGTTCTGCATGCATTGGGTGTGGAACCAGTTGCGACATTTGCAGCACTGCAGCATGTTGTGGTCGAATTTGCCCGGCTTGCCGCAGTAGCAGTAGATCTGCTCCTCGTTAACCCGATGCTTCTCATCCCAGCTGAGCTTATCCGCCTGCGGGAAAAACCCCAGATTAGCAACCTAATCCCCTTCTGGTACTTTTTAAGCCAACTCACATGGTAGGGTAACTGTCGACAAATCCCTGCTGGCTTCGTTATCTCGTGGTTCAGCGGCTGTTGCATTTTCATGGGCTTCACGCAACGCTTGCAGCTCCAAATACCGCTTCCCTTCACGATTTCAACGGTGCATCCGCGATGGTAGCCACGTCCACAGCGCTCGCATATTTCTACCACATCTTCGATGTCCGATCGCTTACAGGCCACACACATAGGTCCACTGGCAGGGGTATTCGAGCTATCCGAACTGGATCCGCCACCACCAGCGGCAGTACTGCCGCTCGAGGAGCTACTGCCGCCCAGTTTCCGCAGCTTGCCCGGCTCACACCATTGCTCCGATTGGTCGTCGAATCGTATGAGAAACTGCTCGGTTGTCTGCTTTATGATTGTGCCCAGGTAGAACCTGCCGTCTTTAAACCTAACAAAGACGTCCTCCTGCAGGGCGTAGGTGACAGCTGGTGGAGCCGGAGGAGCTGGGGGCGACGGCGGTGTAGGGGGAGTGGGTGGCGTTGGCAGAACTGGCTCCTTGGCCTTGAAGCTCGGCTTCATTTGGCTGACGGCCTTGAGCAGTGATTGCGTATGCGTTGGCAGTGGCGGCGGCGAGGGAGACGATTTGCCGGGCGAGCTCATCGTCTCCGGCGTGGTTGGCGGTGTTTGCGGTGTCGTGGTTGTAGAGTCCGGCTCATCCACAATCACGACAGCCGTAGAGGGGGTCGTCCCACTGCCATAGCTGCTGCTGGACACGGAGCTACTGCTGCAGCTGCTGCTGTCCGCCGTGCTGCTGTCGATGAGTGGCGCGATGGCTTTGTGCTGGATGACTGGGATAATGGGCGACGGCTGTTGGGCCGTGCTCCGCGATGATAATGAGCATAGCGAGGGGGGCGCCTCGCTGTAGTGGTTATTGATGCAAATATTAATGCGATCCCGTCCGCCGGCCCCTATTAGACCAAGCTGACCTGCTGCCGGATTTCCGACATCCGGCACAAAAAAGGACTGAACGGGCGCATAAATTGAATGCTGATCCTGCGGCGACTTATTCAGACTGTAGACATTTGGCGCCGTCGAGATAATGCGTATGTTGTTCCCCTTGTAGGGACTAGGCCCCGAAGAGCTCGCCACTGCCGAGGTTGCCTGTTGCTTCGTTGGCGTGGCCTGCTGGGCGAAGCTATTCGTGATTTGGATGGTGTTGGGATGTGTAGACTGAGCCTGTGGCAGGATCTGAAAGGTCCATTGTGGCTGCTGGCCAGCCGCCGACTGCGGCAGGTACCCATAGGTAGTGGCCGTTTGTGGTGCTCCGGAGGCAGACACCGAGACTGGAAGAGCCGCCGGCGGCTGCAAGTACGGATGTGGCACATTTGGCAGCGGCTGTGGCGGCGGGTGTTCGTGTTGCAAGTGGAAATGGTTGTTCATCATCGTGGGTGCTGTTGCTGTTGTTGCTGATGTGTATGTGTGGGCGTTTTAAGTGCCGATTCTTGTGTGCAGACTGTGATGGAGAGAAGAGCAGCTTCCGTTCGGTTTGCCGGCTTTTGCTAGCTCTTCGTTTCTCAGTTTTTATTTTTGGGTTATAGTTTTCTGCTCGATTTTGTTAATAAGCACGAGCACCCCGCAATCTGGCGCCTTTTTCAATCAATTTGTTGTTGCCCGCCGCTGGCAATACACTAACACTCGAGCGCTACACACGTACGGAGCTCTGGAAGCGGCCCTTTTGTATTCGGTTTGTCTGTCCACATTCGTACTTTTCCACACGCACCACGGAACACATTTTCAGGCGTCGTTTATCTACAATTCGGCGTATTTTAACGCGTCCATTAAATTAGCATTGCGCTAAAATAGATCCGGCTGTCGGCTTTAGGCGTTCTTGTGCTCAGTTCATCATTAGTTCCATTGAAAATGCACAAATCCATCACTTGAAAAATTAAAGATGAAAAATGGCTGTTCAACATATGCCCGCAGTGTTGATCAACGGCCCTACAGCAGTGTTGGAAAGATCCAGAAATACCAGAAAATACCGCATATTTTTTGTTTTGTTATTTTTACCTATTTCCATTTCTATTTGAACTTACAAAGACGTGTGTTTGGAGCCTCCCTTCTCTGTGAATAAATTATGGTAATTACTAATTATTTACTATTTTACCCATTTTATGGATTTCTTGGAGGACGGCACCATATAGTGTAAGTATACCATAACGAATACAGTAGCATTGCAGCAGCGGCAGTTTATAAATTAAATTGTGTAAACAACATATCCATCCCAGCTTAACTAACAATAAACTGGTTGAGTGATTTAAATTCTAATGATCATTCCGCAAATTGGGGTCAACGTTTGAATAATGAAGTTTCGCGCCAGAAAATACCGGAAGAATACCGAGTCTCCGAGCAGACAGCTCCGATTGGTATAAATAGCAGCGAACTTTAGTCCGATAGGTTTTTGCCAAACTGGTCACGCTACGAGCAATAGCAAATCGACGAAGACGAAGAAATTTCATTAATTTTCACTTGTGAATAAAACGTAGAAAAAAGTGCCTAAAACTGAACTATAAAGTCAAGTGAATACCGGGCCAACACAAAGTGAAGTGAAAATACGACGGCGAACGTGTTTGAACGCAGTTATAACCCCCGAAAACGGGCGAGAGCTGAAAATTGTTAAGGTAGGTAGGCGGAGGAGCAGAAGAATTGGAGCTCCGCTCGTGCAAGTTGGAGGCTCGAATGACGCATTTAGCCATAATTGAAAACATCCGAGCTGCAGCTTTCACATCAAATCGCATTTATATACATAGTATATATATCTTACCTGCACACACGCACACCCCCACACTCGTGGCCTGCATACACACACTCGTGCACCGAAAAGTGAACTGTGAACTGTAAAAAGAGCATTTGTGTGTGTGTACGTGTATTGTGAATTCATTGATTACATGGAATTACTCTCGTTTTCAGGTTGCCGCTGGTGACTATATGTCCAGGTTGCGACAAGCCGCCAAAGCCGTGCAATTTAAGCACGAGTCCACGGAGGAGGAGGACGACGACGACGAGCAGCCGCAGCAGCGAGCGAACACACGCAGGAGCATGCATTCATTCGGCGACAACGGCGGCATAGGCAGTGGAGTGCCGGCCTTCCTGGCCAAGCTCTGGCGCCTGGTGGACGATCCGGAGACAAATCAGTTGATCTGCTGGACCAAGGTAACGTAGCGCCGCCATGTTGTTTATTTACCGTGGTCTCTTTAGCCCCCAATATTTACTATTTACCATTTATTAGCATAGCAACAATAGCGGTGCGTGCAGGTGTCTTCATCTCTTGGCCACCACTCTCTTTTCCTCTCGCACAGACACTCTCTCTAAATCTCTCTCTCTATCTCTTGTTTTCCTCGTACGTCATTTTTGTTGTTGCTGTGCCGCGCCGCACGTATGCAAGTTTTGTGGCCTGCTCAGCCGTTGTTGTTGTTTATGCAATTTGCATGCGTACGTGCGTGCCCTCTGTAAAATTTTCCATCTCCTCCAGCTGTCAATCGAACCGTTCCACCGCTTTCCATTAACAACGATAAGAGTAATTGGCGCTCTCTTAGCGAAGAGCAGGCTGATAAGCAGGCGATACCTTTTACAAGTTATATACTTTTCGGCCTTTATACGTACATATATAAGTGTATTTATAATTAGATAACTATAATTGTTTGTTTGTGTAGAATGAATTGCTATCGGCTTGCCGCAAAAAAATGTTTGCGGTATCCACCTATCAGCATGACTCTCATAACTCTTCCTTTTTGCTCGCTTATTTGCAGGATGGTCACAGCTTTGTCATCCAAAATCAGGCGCAATTTGCGAGGGAACTGCTGCCACTTAACTACAAACATAACAACATGGCCAGCTTCATCAGGCAGCTGAATATGTGTAAGTGAATGCTAGCTAGATAAAGCAATGCTTTAAACAATAAGTAACCATTTTTTCTTTTTGAACTCCAGATGGTTTCCACAAAATCACATCCATCGACAACGGCGGCCTGCGCTTTGATAGGGATGAAATCGAGTTCTCGCATCCCTTCTTCAAGCGTAACTCGCCCTATTTACTGGACCAAATCAAACGGAAGATATCAAACAACAAGAACGGGGACGACAAGAGTGCTTTGAAAACGGAGGCCGTGTCCAAGATCCTCAGTGATGTCAAGGTGATGCGGGGTCGCCAGGATAACCTGGACTCGCGCTTCTCCGCCATGAAACAGGAGAATGAGGTGTTGTGGCGCGAAATAGCCAGCCTGCGCCAGAAGCACGCCAAGCAGCAGCAGATAGTCAACAAGCTGATCCAGTTCCTAATCTCCATCGTCCAGCCGTCGCGCAACATGTCCGGTGTCAAGCGCCACATGCAGCTGATGATCAACGATGCGCCCGAAAACGATCGAGCACGCACCACTAGCGAGACGGAAAGCGAGGGCGGCGGCGGCCCGGTCATCCATGAGCTCAGCGAGGAACTGCTAGACGAGGTAATGAATCCCTCACCCGCTGGCTACACAGGAGCCGCGGTGTACGACCAGGAAAGCGTCTCGCCGCTGGCCGTCGAGCGTCCACGATCAAACATTAGCGTCAGCTCTCACAACGTTGACTATTCGAATCAGAGCGTCGAGGACCTGCTGCTTACGGGCAACGGAGCCTCCGCCGGTAATCTCTTGACAGCCGGAGCGTCCTCTCCGCTGGCCTCCAGCCTGAGCGGCTCGCCGGCTCAGCAAATTGTGTACACAGTGACCGAGGCGCCCGACTCCCATGTTCAGGAGCTGCCCAACAGTCCGCCCTACAACGAAGATCATAACGTTCTCACCACGCCCATGGTGCGGGAAGAAGAGCGAAAGCGTCTGGAGCTTAAGGAGAAAAACAAGCAACGCCGACAGGCCGGAGACCAACAGATGGTCGATTCTGGCTCTATTCTGGTGGAGGAAGTTGCGCCCAAGGCACAACGTACACGCAACCAGTTGAAGCCGGAGGCTCAGTCGTCTAAAGTGATGCCCCAGCCCGTGCTGATCAAGGCGGAGCCGGAGAATAATACCGGACTGCTTGACCTAATCAATCCAACGAATTCTGATCTGTACGATGTGAACTTTATTAGCGAGGACATGCCGACAGACTTGTTTGAAGTAAGTAGCTGCTCTTTTAATTTTATACTGTGCAATTAAATGCTGTTATTTATTATTTAGAATCCGTCTCTCTTGCCCACTGGCATCGAGGAGGCTGCCAAGCTTGATCAGCAGCAGAAATTCGGGCAATCGACCGTGAACAATGGCAAGTTTGCCAATAACTTTGGAGTGCCCGCCACCACCAGCAGCAGCAGCAGCACTTTATTGGACGCAAACCAGGCCTCCACATCAAAGGCAGCGGCTGCTGCAAAGGCCACCGAGGAAGAGGCAGCCATGGCTGTGGCCAAGTACACGGGTGGCGAGAATGGCGCTCCCAGGGATCCCAACAACGGACACCAACTTCTCAGGATGGCATCAGTGTTAGTAGAGAAGAGAAACGATGCGTCCAGAGTGGTCAGCAATAATCAAGAGGCTTTTAATTCTTCCTGTTGCAGTGACGATGTGCATGGCCACTTGGACAATATGCAAGATGAGCTCGAATCACTAAAGGATCTGCTGCGCGGCGACGGTGTGGCCATTGATCAGAATATGCTCATGGGTGTAAGTATCCTTAGGTAGTAGTACCCAACACTAGCCCTTAGTCCAGCTGTCCGTTGTCTGTCCGACCCAAGGCTCATTTCAATTACGTTTTATATTCACAAATAGGCGCCTGGCAGGACGCCCATTTTTCAGCTGACCGAGGACGAGCTCTTACTAAAGGTCAGCGCAAAGCGTCCATACAAATGCCAGGCCGTTATGTCCGAAAATTCCTTAAATCATTTAAAACTAAATTTCTCTCTTAATTTTGTGTATTTCACAGCTCTTCAACGACTCGGATCTGCTGGATAACTATGGCCTATCCTTTCCCAATGACAGCATGAGCAGTACTGAGAAGAAAGGTGGGTTTGCAGCTATAATTATTTCGATATATGGCTACTAATGGAAGTTTTCTTTAATATAGCGCCCAGTGGTAATGAGCTGATCTCCTATCAGCCAAACATGTTTGATTTGTCCGATATTCTGGACTCTGATGATGGCAACAAGGATGCGGAGGCCAACAGACGTCAGCTGCAGTCGCAGAGCTCTGTTTTGAATACGCCGCGGCACGAGCTGTAACGCGTAGTTAGCAAATAGTTGGCTCAGATCCTTCTTCATGTTGATTTTCTTCACTCTAAAATCTTAATCCTTTTAGTTGATTATATTTTTTAATTATATTAATATTAATATTAATATTTGTAATCATATTAATGATGCTGTGTATATGCCTTATGCACTATATATATGATATATAGACTAACCTAACCAGTTCTTGTTTTAGAAAGACTCGAAGAATCAGTTAATATTTAGATATACTTTATATATATACATTTTCGGGGATTTTGCGAGCCTCGGCTCAGGTAGATCTGTGTGTTTTTTCTTTAGTTTGCACTAACCGGTCATTAGCTGATCGATCATAGACTTTGTAAGAGATATCGCACCCCATAGAACGTACTTTTTACACATTACTTTTTATTAATCGATAATAAAGTGTTTTAAGCTGCTACGTTGGAGCTGCGAATGAAATCGATACCGCCTTTTACTTGAATTCCTACGAAATGTTTAGTTTTTGTGCTTTATTTTTATTTGTGATCATTGTTGATACAACTGAATAGATATGGACAGATGCCTATCATATCGCTCGTCTTGATAGAAACTAAAAAGACAACCTAACTTACAGCTTAGCCTAGAAACTAGAAACGCGAATTACAAATTCTTTGTAAATTGAGTATTACATAAAACTCGGGTGTATACAAAATAGTGTCCACGCAAAGATCTTATGTATAACAACAAGATGAGAAACTAGAATTTGTGAGAATTCGAAAGCGTTATGCATCTTGTTATTATAAGGTCTTTGGTGTGTGTGTGTGGGGGTGTGATTGAGTGTGTTTATCATTAAAACGACTAATCAAAAATTGTACGTATTGCAAAGAGAGAGTATAGAGAGCATCGCATCCCACAAACGGGAAGTCGTCCAATTAGGACTCATCCTTGTACTTGGCATCCTTCAGTATGTTGGCGAACTCGAACTTTACCCGTTCTCGTTCCGACCTGGGCATGCTGCGCAGTGTGTCCACCAGCGAAAGGCAATACAGCTCGATGGGATCGCTGAAGGGCGACAACGGTGGATTTGGAGCAGATAGGGGGACTGCCGCCTTGCGTTTCGCCGGATTGGCTAGGAATTCGCTGGGTAACGTACGCCGCGTGGCCGCCGGATTGACCAGGAATTCGCTGGGTATCGTTCGTCTGCTGGTTGCCGCCTTGTATATCGGTTCAATGGTAACCTCTCCGTTGGACAACGAGCTGTTCTTGATGTGCTGCTGGTCCTGCTGCTGTTGCGGCTGGTCCTGGTCGTAGCCATTGCCCATAACTACCATGGGTGTGAGCAGGGGTGAGGAGGCCGGTGAGCTGACATGAGTATTGTCCAGGTCATTGTCGTGTTCGTGACTGTGGTTGCTGCTGCTGGTGCCATTGAGCGTCGCCTGCAGGGTCAGCTCAGCCTTGGGCTCCATGACCAGCTGCAGCTCCGGTACAATCTCGTTGTCGTCGCTGTGCGAGCCATCGTCACTGTTGTCCAGCTCGATGATGTCGTACCCCTCGGAGGCATCGATCTTGAGGTGCTCCGGGTCCGGGTAAAGAAAACTGTTGCTATCATTGTCGCTGCTGCCGTTCTGGGCGGTCGTGTAGCTCTGGGATTTCTTCACGTTGTAGGTCTGGGCGGTGTTCTGCAGGAAGGAGAGATCCTCGGTGAAGCGTCTCTTTCGCACATTCGGATTCGCCTGGCCCGTCTCAATGGCCTTGATCTCCTGCAGATAGTTGTAGCGTATGTTCTTCCATTTGGTCTGCAGGAATCGCGCTACGCAGAAGAAGTACAAGGAGGGTGGGTTTTAGCCACAATCTACGCAGCAGAAATTGCTGAAATACTTACAGGAGGCGCCCAGTTCCGTGGCAATTCGATCCCATATGTCCACTCGGACCGGATTACGGCGATAGTGCGGATGGCTGACATCGTAGATGGCCGGATTCGAGCGCACCAGCTTTATCAGGCGATCGTCTGCAGGCAGGATTAAGTGGGAAAAATCGTTAAAATCTGTGTTCGGGGTTCGTGTTTTGTGTTTCTACGTTTCTTCGGCAAGCAACCCCTAAGCGCAGAAGACGCGGCCCAGGACAATCGTCCTGCTTTGGGGGTTGATTCTGCAAATCGCCACTGGCACACACAGGCCTTTTCCTTTTCCACCGTGTACCGAAATCGCAGGCAAGGAAGAAAACCAACTTACCGAACTCGGGTCCTGTGGTCTCCCGTTCCGCGTAGTACCGCTGCATCTTCTCTGATTTAAGACTCGGCTCCTGGTTGCTGCTCTTCCTACTCATTGTGGTTTGTTCTCCTTGCAGTCAGCTTTGGTTTTATCCTGTCCGAGACTCCACGGCCATAGGCGGTAGCTTTCTTTTTAAGACTGCTCTCTTGCAGGCGATTCTAAAAGTTTATTATGTTGGGTCCGATTTACCGTTGTCCCGTTCTGCGCGTGCTCTCTCTGATTTCGCCGTTTGTTTTCCGCGCTCTCCGCTAGAGATGGCAGCCGAATCGATACCCTAAGCGACATATCGATATGTCGGACTTGTATCGGAGGAATCATTAAAATTAAAAACCAAAACTGATCTGGCTGCCAGTGGAAAATTCTAATATTTCAGAAAAACCCTGGAAAACTAGGAAAACCTAAAATCAAGCGAACACAAGCATTTTCCCAGCGACAGTCTGGCAGCGCTTCATCGAGTGTGACCAGGTGGCGGTGGAATCTTGAACATCGGTCCCACTGGCATTCCAAAAAAGCGACTAACAACAAAACACGGCTTGGGCATTTTCCTCCGCTCGCGCCGCCCGCTTTAACACCGAACAGCACGTGCCCGCCGCGTCCGGGACAGGCGAAAGATGATCAACGGCCGCTATGGCAGGTTCGGAGCACTCATCGGTGTCGCGTACGTGAGCAGCACCCACTGCCGCTTTCTGGTGAGTCCAAAAGCCGAAAACGCACGCATACACGCGCACCCACACGCCGGACAGCTGACTCAATTTCTATTTCCATAGATTTACTCAACCAAGAATGCCGAGGTGCTGGCCTACCACGAGCAGAAGCTGCGCCAGATCGTTCATCAGGCCGGCTGGCTGGAGTACGACCCAGCGGAGATATGGAAGCATATGCAGGAGTGCATTGAGGTGCGTGTAGCAGCAGGAGTTATATCATCGACTTATCAGACCCACTTTTTTTTTTAGACTGCATACAAGAACCTGGTGATACTGGAGATCAATCCGCATGACATCATCGCCGTGGGCATCGTCAATCAGCGCGGCACCTCGGTGTTGTGGAACAAGCAGACGGGTCAGCCGCTGCACAATGCCATCGGCTGGTCCGATTGCCGCAGCAACGCCATCCTAAAGACGCTGCTCCACAATGTCCGGCACAATGTGGACTACGTGCGCTATCGCAGCGGCCTGCCATTGAGCAGTTGTTTCAGCGCCTTGAAGATTCGATGGCTGCTGGATCACGTTCCTTCTGTGAGCAGTGCCATTGAGGAGGGGAAATGCCTGTTCGGCACTTTGGATTCATGGTTGCTGTGGAACCTAACCGGCGGAGTGGAGACGGGTGTGCACTCCACGGATCTCACCAATGCTCACTATACCGGGCTCATGAACCTCTCGACGCAGCAGTGGGACTCGAAGCTCTGCCAGTTCTTTCGTCTGCCAATCAATATACTGCCACGAATACGTTCCAACTCCGAGATATTTGGCTATGTGCTGGAGGGTCCGCTGCTGGGCGTTCCCATTGCGGGCATGATGGGCGAGCAGCCCGCCTGTCTGCTGGGACAGCTCTGCGTGAAGGCGGGCCAGAATGTGTGCACGCTGGACGACAGTTGCTTTGTCCTGCTGAACACGGCCAAGGAGAAATTGGACTCGGCCACTGGTCTCATAACGGGCATAGCGCACAAGCTGGGCCCCGAGGAGGCCACCAACTACACTCTCGAGGGCGCCATCTCCAATGCAGGCTCCACGGTCACCTGGCTGCGCGAAAAGCTGCGCATCAACACTGAGATTAATTCCAACGACAATGTGGTGGAATCCCTAAATACCTTTATCGGTGAGAACTCTATGATCTCGTCCTCCTGCTCCTCTTCCATGCTAAACGTCGAGTGCGGACTGGCGGCCAAGCGTTCGGAAATCACTCTGGTGCCGGCCTTTCATGGCCTGTATGCTCCCTACTGGCGGCACGATGCCAGGGGGATCATTTTGGGCCTTAGCAGCCAGACTACAGCGGAGAATATCACGCAGGCTGCATACGAGGCAACTGGCTTCCAGATTTACGAAGTACTGCAGGCATTCAGGAGGGACACGCCCAACTGGGACCGTTCCAGCATGCAGCCTGTGCTCACATTTGGCGGCGATTACGCTGAGAACACACATCTGGTGCAGTTCATTGCGGACATAATTGGCTTCATGCTGGAACGGCCGCAGACTACCTCGCCGGCGGGACTAGGCGTCATGATAGCCGCCGGCGTCACCATGCAGGTGGTGTCCCTTCAGTATGCCTTGAAAATGTACTCCCCGCCCACGGACGTATTTTCGCCGACGACCACGCAGAATCGTAAGTGTACTAAAGGAATAATGCCTTTAAAAAATACTTATAATTAATTCTGCTTTTGTATACAGGTCGGGAGCTGCTTTACCGGCGCTGGGACTATGCAGTGAAGAGGTGCTTGCATTGGAACAACTATGAGACTTACGAAGCCGATGTTGAGCTCTTTGGCCAACGCGAACTTGATCCCAATTTACCCGTTCGTCGTTCTTTACCCGGCAGCTTGTTCCTGACCACATCGTTTGCTCTGCTCCTGCTGGCCAACTATCTAAAGAGCAATCCCCTGAAATAGTGGAGATGCAGCATATTCAGCAGTAGCAGCAGTTCAATCTAGTCAGCTTTCAAAATTTATTGTTTAGTTTAGCTTGTAATATCTTATTTAGTTCATTTGATATTTGTATATAGAATCCCCTTAGTTTTTGCCAGAGTTGTAGATCAAAATATTTGTGATTCACCCCGTATACACCACTATATTCTACATATATACATAGATATATACAGTTACGTAAGCTTACTATCTGTTTTGTGCTTGAATTCCTTGCGTAACCCCAAAGACAATTGTTAAGGATGAGCACAAAAGGTGGAGTAAAGCGGGCGAATGTGGCAGCAAACTGTTGGAGATTGTGTTTTACAGGAGCAGGATGAGCACAAGTGGCCACTGAAATCCATTTGCCAGTTAATTAGCTGGCTGGGCTTCTTCGCGGAGCACGCATTCATCACCTGCACCAGCCACATTGAATGCAGCTCAAGTTATTGCGCTTATTGTTGACACGCGAATCGTTGCGAGTGGGCCAGGAGCTGAAGGAGCTGCCGTAGCAGCTGTGCCCGTGCATTTCCGCCTGCAGGCAATGTGCACTTGAACGCGACTCCACCCCGGCCCCAGGAAGTGGCAGCAGGAGCAAGGTGAGCCCTTGGCTGTTGTCTCTGCTGCTCCTGCTGCACTTCGTTGTCGTTCGTCCAGCAGGCAGGCGAGGAGGCACTCATTCAAATGAGTTTTTATGCGCGAGCGTTTGCCAAATCTCCTACGGCCCAAAGAGTGAGGCTTATGAAAGGCATAAGAGGGAGCTGTGAAGCGTTAACTAAATAATTTGTTGAGTTAAATGAAAGTTCACTATTATTTTTAAATGAATCCTAAATAAAATGTAGTATGGTGAAGCAGGAATTTCTGTAGTAAAT
>JAEIIL010001106.1:0-16817 GCA_018905715.1 Drosophila lini | reverse complement strand
AATATATACTCATTTTCTATATATTAAAACCAATTCCATTCCTATCAAATCTTGTGTCTTATATTTTCCGTATATTTTCCAGAAACTAAAAGCATTTAAAAGGGATTTTTAATCCCAAGCAATGCCAAGGGTTTGAAACCTTAATTTCTGGTTTACCATTTAAACTGATCGGAATCGGAAGCGGGATCAAAATGAAATATATTTTTTCTTGCTTAAAAATTAACACGAATATCACTACGATTCAATGTGATGCACATTTTGCTTTCGCTGGACTCATTCAAGTCGAAGAGATGACTTCGGGTGTACAATATGGCTTTAGAAAGCAATCGCAGAGGTCGCTGCGTTGTTGCTGGGCTTCTCGGAAACCGGCGTCACGACCATGGCCTGATTATCGTACCCGTAGCCCACCTCCGTGACTATGGTGGTGGGCGTGGTGCTATTCTCCGCCGGATAGCGAGTGCTCACCGGCGTCGTCATGGTGAGGACCGAACCCTCGGCGGCACCTGCCATAAATCAGAAATAAAACGCATTCAGTGAGATGTTTACTCGCTTTCCAGGTAGTAAACAGAGGATCCTTACACTTACCTGCCACACTGTAGATCTGCGATTGCGCCTGCTCAATGTCGCTGCCATGGTGATGGCGATTGATGGCGTTCAGGTTCTGTATGGTGGTGGCATTGAGATCCTTTCCGTTCGCCGTTGCCGGATGCGGAAAAGCCTTGGACTGCAGTCGCTGCAGCATCCGTTGGATGCATCGCCTGTGGAAGGTCCAGCGCAGGCAGTAAAACGCACACCGAAGGGCAATCAGGACGAGCAGGATGGTCAGCAGCAGCAGGATCAGGTGCTGGGTGCTCTGGATGTCATGGATTTCCGCCTTCAGAGGCTCGAATCTGTTGAAGTCTGAGGGGAGAAAGTTAAATACAGTTAAATACAGAAAAATATAGATTAAATAGAAAAACATCTAAGACAATCATGAAATGCACTTTGCTGCCTGTAAATATTTGCAGGCAGTATCTTACAGATAAAGTATTTATTTATGTGAGTTACTAGACTCAGGCAAAAGTAAAAAATAATCCTCAGAAATAATGTTTATTTTATATATTTTACTTAACAATGAATTTAATTGCCGAACATTAACAAAAATACATAAACATAATTTGTATTTCTTCATTTGCTTTGACTTTTAAGTTAGTCATAATTTCTTTTCCTTAAAAAAATAACAATTGATGAGCTAATCTTAAGAGAACCTGGTTAAAAGCTTTGTAATTACAATACAATTGAAGGCTGCTTGAAAAAAAACCAGAAATTGCAATCAACTTTCCAAATTACCCTATCGATTATATAGTTAAAGCTGACTTAATCGTTTGGGAATCTATAAAAAATTCACACAAATACGGATTAGAGATTCAGTTGATTTAATATTTTTGGAAAATTTAATGCTTAACCGTACTGACCTTAAAGAATTCTAAATAATTTCTCCTATTCTGTAAATTTTTTTTATCGTATCAGTTCTTATATGGTATGGGTAATACTTACCGGAACATTCCTTGGCACAGGTTTCCGCCTGATAATTGTGCGATTTATTGTCGCAAACATTGATGCAGGGCTCGCAGCTCTCCAGGAAGGTGGAGCAGTACTCGTCCAGCGGATGGCACAGCTTGCCGTGGCAGCTCTTCCCCGGAATGCCACTATTGAGGGCCGTTACCAGGGAAAAGCTGGGCAGCAGCGAGGCTCCAATGGAGAGTGATAACGGGCGCATTTCCTTGCCGGACATTTGTGTGACGTAGTTCTAGTGTTTATATACTTTTATTTACTGGTATTTCCGCTGCGCTCAACTGCCGTTTGCATAACACTTGCCACTCTCCCCGCCAAAGGTTTTGTTTTGATTTTTTCTTTTTAATTATTACTTTTTAAATGCAGGCCCAAAGGTGTGTGTGATTCATGCTCCACAGAGGCTGACTGACTGACTAACTTCTTTTTTTAATTGTTGGCTTCTGTGGAGTCTGTCTCTTTGTCTTGGTATTGGTGCAAAACGGGTTTTATCTTGGCCAGGTTTCACTGCATTTTGTAACGCTTTCCGTGGGGTTTTCACACATTTTCACAGGGATTTGTTAGAATATCTTTTAAAGCACTGTATTGGCATATTATTTACAATTTTATTTTGTTATTTATTATATAAAAAAAAATGTTGTTTTCACGGATTTCACTCTCTTCAGATGCGTGTCTGGCGAAGCGTTTTGAGCCACATTCGACTCGTTACTGGCCGGAATGCCTCGTCGCGTCGTCGATCGCTCGCTGTTACCAATTACTCAGGCACAAACACACTTGCACCTCCGAACCCATATACTGGCAGGGCGACTTGACTTTTGTTTACCTTTTTTCACGTCGAAAGTATCTTCGTATATCTATGATGCCTCGCAGGTAACCAAGAGCAATCTCCGTGCTATTTTGAGTGGAAACCAACTCCCGAAGGCGCAAAAGTCGCCATACTTTGAACCCGGCTTCAGTTCCTCCAATCTCGGCAGCATTTCGCCTAATGAAGGTTGAGATCAGCGAGAAACTGGCCAGCAAATAAATACAAATATCGAATTCCACTCACTCAGAGGCCTGCAATGTTTGTTTACACTTCTGCCAGCTTATCAGGGAAATTCAAGATCTTTTCGATTCACTTGTTTACTTTTTAGTGTTATTTACATTATGCGTAAAACAATAAATTAATGAGAAAATTGTGAACAGCAGGAAATTAGAAAATAAATATTAAGAGGGTAAGTGAAGCTGCATTTGATTTGAATTCATATTCCAGGTTTATTTATGTCCAATATGTGAGAAATGTTGATACTGAAAATGAATTTTATGAAATAGGAAAAAAATGAATATAAATAAACAAAAATAAATTTAAATAGTTTTTAAAAGCAAAATCAAATTAACTTTATTAATATTAAGTGTCTTTTAAAATATTCCTTGAATGTATATTAACCAACACTTGATGTCATGGCTAAAAAAAAAACTCAAGCCAACAAATAACAAATTATAAATTCTTACAAGCAAAATAGTTCTGGTTGTTGTTACTATTTTTTAAACATTTTTTGTTGTTATTTTTACTGGCTCAAAAACCAGTTTTGAGAGTGGATTTACTCAAGGTTCGAATCCCCACTAACTAGTCTATAGGTGCGTGTCTTGGCTATATAAATTAAAAAATAATGGGCACCACTGAAATTTGTTCACAAAAATTAATTTAAAACATAAAATAGCCAAAGAAAAATCCATAAAAAAATATAGATATAATTTTTATTACATAAAGAATTTTTTTAATTAATAAAACAAACAAATGGGTTTAAAAAACATTTATATTACGCAAAATTTATTTATTTTATTTTAAAAATACGTTTTCAAACTTGGCAGCACTTTTTCCAGCCCTTCCAGGCGCACTCTCTCTCTCTCTCTCTCGCTTTGTTTTCCTCTCTGTATTTATGCTCACTTCCATTGCAGTTGAGGTTTCAGATACTTTTGTATCTCGTTCCAGCTCGAGTGCCGCTGCAGTGTTGTTGCCGCCGCTGGCTGCCTCTAGTTTTGAGTCAAACAACATCCATCCATCCGTCCATCCACGTTCATTGTAAGCATTCGCTGAGCGGCTTTCGCTGTGGAATGAGCTGCCTACCGCCCGCCGTTCGAACGTACTTCTGCCGTATCTGCGAGATACAAACCAATTGAAGCGCTTAAATGCAGCTGTCGTCGTTGCGTTGCGTTGCGCGCGTGTTTCCGAATGGAAACTGTGGAATTATAACAATTATTTATCGTGTGTGCAAAAGTGTGAAAGTAAAATAGCCGCCGCCGCCTCAAGAGCGACAACGCAATTAAATGAAAACCGTTCAGATACAATATCTGTGTATGTTTGTATCTCGGCATCTCAACAAGTGAAGCAAAAACAAAAGGCAGTGAAGTGGAATGCGTCCTTGAGCTCGCCATCTAAACACCTGTTTCGTTCCCTAACAAAGATAGAACCAGCCTTAGATGAGATTTTAAATTAAAATATAAAAAATATCTAAAAAATAAACCCGAAAAAGATAGCTAGAGAGAGAGAAGGAGAGAGCACTCTCTCGAGATGAATAATTTCACAACCACAACTGCAGCCGCTCCTCCGCCAGCCACAAAGGAATCGCTGCCCCGATCAGGACATGTTAATGAGGGTAAGCCATGGGTTAAGGCAGCCCTCAGAGCGCTCTCGGAGCCCTGAAATTGCCCGAACATGAACAGTGGATAATTGGAAATTGATTGGGCTCGAGTGGGGCAATCGGGAACCGCATAGAAGTGATTAATTTCGGTTCTGTTTTCTCACATTCCTCTTTGACGTTTTCCCTACCCTCAATTTAAGGCTATCGAGGAATTGGAATTCCTTTTAGAACCTCTCTTGTGGTTTCTTATACATATTTATTAATTTTTTTTGCAATTCTATCCTTTGTTTTCTAAAAGTATTTAAAGATTCTTTTCTTTGTTTTAGATTCTTTCTTTATTTTTATTTATTTGGAATTTTTTTAGAATTTAGAATTTTTTATAAAATATTCCCGAATTTCTTTAAAATAAAATCGTTGATTTTTTATGACCTTTATAATGAACTATTTTTTATTTCCAGAAACTACTTTTTGGCTATCTTATTTACTTCTTTAAGAATTCTTTTGTTTTATGGAGCTTAGGTATCTGTTGAATATCTTTAACTTCTGATCGCCACTTCTTTTGTTCCTTAATGTTTCTGCTTGAAAGAAATTACTATGATTAATTTCTTACAAATATTTTTTATGAAATAAAATCTTTAGCTTTATTATAATTTGGAAATTAATTACTAGAGTATTTCAAGAGTTTTCTAAATCTGTTTCTCCGTTTCTAAGCTCCTCCAATTTCGTTTGAAGAACTTTTCACAAACATATTTCCTGCATTTTCTACACCTCCATTCCCTCCAACGATCCGATATCTTTGAATGCCAAAACATCAGCCAAAACAAACATTGGATTTCCTAGAACTTCTCATGTATCTGCCTGCCTCGAAGTTCAAATGAAATACTTACATATGTCGAGTCAGATGTAAACATAGTCGACAGGAAAGAAACACCAGCCAACTCTTATCTCCAACGTTTTTTGAACTTATGTAAGATCCCGACATTTGCATAGGAAAATGTTACAACACGGAAAACTCTCATTCATAATCATTCACTGAATAGGGCCAATTAATTGAAATCCGTATGCGGTGACAAAGAAATGACTGTTGAGCCATAGATACTATGTATCTTTTTCGCTGACTCGGCTGTTATGCTAATGAAAAAGATTGCCCAAAAGAAGACAGAAGACCGAAGACGACCGGCAGCAAAAACTTTCCCAACTGGCAGCAATCCACAATCGCCAGAAGTTCCCTCTTCAGTGTGCTTCCGACTCGAATTTGGTTTTGAAAGTCTCCCCGAGACGATAAACAAAAACAAAAACCAAAAACAGAGAGTGAGACTGAGACCAACGACCGAAATGCGAAGAAGAAATTTCAGTTTTCAGCTGAAAAATAAACAAACGCTGGAGCTGTTATACATAGTTCGCTTTTGGAGCAATAATAGTGGCGGGGAAGCCGCCGCAGAAAGGGAAAATACATACAGTGCTTCTCATTTTTGTTTGGAGGTGCAAAAAAAAAATGATTGCCCCTTCGGGCACTTTCCATTTAATGATTACACAGCGAAAAATGTGAAAATAACAATGGTGGGGTTAGGATAGGATCTTTAGTGAGGTTTGTTTTTACAACAAAAAACCTGTATACGATGGTAAAAATATTATTTAATTAATTATAATACTATGGTCAAAAGATATTAAATTAATTCAAAATAATAGTTTTTGTCGAAAAATAAGATGAATAACGGCACACTACCGACCTTGGCTTTGCCTTCTGGTTCTCAAAATTTTTCTGGAAATTTATGGCAAAAAAATACTTAAGACTTTTCTCCCTTTAGAATTCAAACGTAGTTCCTAGCTGTTATTCTCAGTTTGTCACTGATATTTTCCCTGAGTGCACATGCAAAAAGCATTTGTATCTCGAAGATACAGCGCGTGCAGCGGGCACCAGCTGACGCTTTGCCGGATTTGGCCGAAGGGGGATTTAGCAGCCGCTTCATTTGCGCCCAAGCACGCATGACAAAAGACCGAGAGACCCCCTCGGTTACAGTTTTGAAATAGCCAGCATTTCCATCGCCATCTCCGTTCCAAACTCACTCAACTGCTGGCCTCTTTTTGCTTTATTTTATTTGTATTTTTTTTTTGCCAGTGACTGACAAGTGAAGGGGGGTTTCTGCTGCAAAAGCAACAGAAACAGAAAACAGCGGCAGTTGCATGACGAGCCGCCGCAGCCTGAATGCAGTTTCTCGGCATTTTAATACCCTTAAAGCGGGTATTATAATTTCTACAGAGAAGGTATTATTAATATAGCTTATAGCTGCCATAGGTTAGGGTATCCCATGTTCTGCTACCCCCAGTTACGTTTCCCCTCTTCAACTCTTCGGTTTCTGCATGCCTGGAATGATTCACTTGCCAGGTCCCCACGATGACAGGATGTGCCAGTGCCTCCTGCTCCTCCACTTGGCTTTCTATGGGGCTGTAGCACTTAAAGGAAACTCGGATCCCACTCCACTCCAGCATTGTTGAAACACTTTCTTTGGGCCGTCTTTGTCCCGACTTGCGGTGGCCTACAAAACAACTCTTTAAGATGCCCAAATAATGGGGGAGATCTCCAGACCAAGGAGTGCTCCTGCCTCTGGGTGCTAAATAAATGCTGGCCCAAATAAACGGCCAAGATGTGTGCAGAATAAGTGCACTTAGTAGATTTAGTATTACCAAAGAGCCTCCAAAGAACCTTCTCGTTTTTGAATTAAGCTAATTAATAGACTGAAGTAGGCTTTATGAGATTATCTAGGTTTTTCCATTTATGAAAAGGATAAATAATAACAAAAAATTACTTAAAATTCCGATGAAAAGGTCTAAATTGACTCGGCTGCTGGCGGTAATCTTCCTGTTAAAGCCACAACACCCTCTTCAAGGGTATAACTAGCGAGAAGGAGAGGAAACCCTGCGATGATGGGGCCTGGCATCCATGGCTAAGGTCAATGTAAGGCTGGCTAAATATACAGCTGCCGCGTGTGTGTATCCGTATCTGTATCTGTCAGATGCAACATTCAAATAGTCGGCATTGCGGGCCACATTTCTCGTTCGGTGGCAGTGGCATGTTCAACAACCTTGAGTCAGGTTTTTCCACTTTCGGCGCCGCTGCTTGCCGCTTGTTGCAACTGCGAGTCGTCAACACAGCGTCAACAGCATTTTTCCCCAGGAAAAACAGACACACTCACACACACACACTGCAGCATTTTCCAGCTCGCTCATAAATTTTCCCGTCAAACTGCTTTCTAATTTTGGCTTTCCATCGTATGGTATTTTTTGTTTTATGCATAATTACGAGTATGCATTACCATTCGGGTTGTGTAACTCTTCACGCGATCGGAGCAGCAACGCGCCATTCATGCGTGTTCAAAGTGCCAACCTGAACTTGCGGCATGAATCGGAATCGGAATGGGTTTCGGGTTTATGTTTTGGTTCGGGGGAGAAATGTGGCAGAAGAAATGGCCAAGTGAAATGCGGCGAAGCCCGCCAAGTGCCCACCAGAAAAGGCAGCGAAGGGGCCCCAGACTTTGGCGTTCTGTGAACTGTAAATCGACATGGCCCCGCAAGGTTAATTGAAAGTGGCAGGCGAAATTAGTTAAGGTTGCCAAACCAAAAAACACTTTTGGCCAAATTGAAGGCGCCGCCACAAGAGGCTAAACAATTGTTGCTGCACATCGGGTTCGATGGGAGGAGAACGAGCAATAGCTGAAACTTACAAAGAAAATACTTTGCATAATATATAATGTATAATAATACTAGATACTTTAATAACAATATATTAAAATCCATTACAGATTCTTAATATTTGTTTGTTAATAATTTTAGGAAGAAGATAGAAAATTATTAGAGAAAATTACTACTAATAGCATTTTAGGTTCTGTTATAAATTCAACTGCTTAATTTCTTTTCCCAGAATTGTATTAAATTCCCCGATATCAGCAAATTTGAATCCACCTTCGCTTAGCTGATTTCCCCGAAAATTCCTCGCACCTGCACTCTCTTCTTGGCTCAAAAAGAATTCCGCTGAAACCCAAAGCTTGTGAATCATACGCCCTCGCCGACTGACTTACTAACCCGTTCTGTGTTTTATTTTTATTCTGGTCAAGTCAATAAAATGTTTTTCGTGTGTGACCCACATTGCACTCCGCCCAATTTATTTTCGGCTGCAAAGGTTAACAGTTCTCCGTGTGTTTTTTGGCCAAAACCCGTTCGCGTCCCCATATGGAGAGTTGCAATAACTCAGCTGTCACAGGAAATCGAAAAGCATTCCAAGTCAAATTTGTCGTGTGACTCTGCGAATTCAAGTGACACGGCTATAATTTTTCTAGTCTTGTGCACAATTTTTATGCCTCGGCCATTTCCTTTGCCTCTGGAAAAAGAAAAAACGAAGCATTATTTAACGGGCAGCGAACAGTAAGTCGATTCCAGCACAGGTTTTTCTTTGTTTTTTTTGCCATATACTATAATTTGTTTTGTATTTTTGCCCCGTTGCCCGTTGTGCATATTAAAAAGCAGCGTTGGCCTGCAGAATTACAAAGCAAAAGCGCAGAGAATCAGCAGGAAAAAATCATATACAACATATATGGGTACTGGTAAGTGCCGAGACTTTGTAAGTAATATGCTGAATGCACAGAATATGCCAAGAAACAAGAGGTTGGTTTGTATTTCTCAACTAAACGAGTTGAATACTCTTAAAAAAAACTGTGGAATTTTAAAGGAAACATTTTTAAGAGCATAAAAAGTACATCAAAAGCCTCAACTCATTTTTAAGTAGAAAAAATTCCTATTTACTATTCATAATAATTTTTTTTTTAATTAGTGTTTTGGCTAAAAAACTCCATCCCAATCTAGAATAACTTTAACCAACAAAAATTTGATGTCAAGTCAGCAAGATCATATTAAGATTGCCAATGTATCTGACCGTATACACTCGCATCTACTCGTATCTTTTCTTGCATAAATCTTGGTCTAGAATTACCGAACTCTTCTAGGGTATAAACAGAGTGTAGCCGCCTCTGAAAAGGGGGGTTTTGGGGGGGTTAAGAGGTAAGCAACCTGAGCTGAGCAATCAGGCCGAACCACTCAACACAAAAACTCGGCGAAAACCGAACAGCGAACCAAGGAAAACTGCGAGTAGGCAAAAAGTATAAAAGTACTTTGTGTTTTAGTTTATGCAGCGGCACAACATACATTTTTTGTGTATATATAAATATAGAATCCTCTTAGCTATGTGTACAGTGTCTATGTGCAGTCAGAAATCAGAAACAACTAAATTGATTATGTCTGCCAGTTCGACGCCCCAACGGCAGCTCAGTTCTCACTGCAACGCCACTGCAATTTCTTTTTAAAATTGCACTTAATTAAGTGAAATCGCCCCTAAGTGCATTAGCAGAAGGAGCGGCAGGAAGAGAGGGGGGTTCCTGACCCATAATAATTCATTTTCAGCCTGCAAGCTCTCTAATTGCACTAGAAAATCTACGGTCAGAGTTCAGCTAATTGCCCGTTGACAACTGTCGAGTCAAAGAACCTTTAAATTAAGCGGAGTTTGGGCTAGATCCCGAGTGTGTAGATAAGGAAATTATGTTAATAGGGGGCAGGTCAGGGGAAATAGTGATTAAGATAAGGTTCCAGAGTAATAAAGAGTGATGGAACTACAATTACTAATAATGATAATATTTTATACAACAATTAAAGCATATATTTAAACACTGACACTCTTTAGAAACTTAATAAGCTTATAGTTATAAATAAATTCTAAATAAATAGCCATATTAATATCTATAATTTACAGATACTTCTACTTTCTTCAAATAACCAATTAGTCAAAACTTTCCCCATTAAACAAGATAAACATTCCTGTCATTGTCAATCAAAAACCACTTTTGTAGAGATACCTAGATACCTAGATATGAACTATCAATCCCGATAACAAGACGCACTTGAGATGCCACTGGGAGCCACCACTTTCCCACTTGGCCACACATCCACTTCCACTTTCCGGTGACAGTGACTGAGAGTCGTCGCTGCTCCGTGGACTCCCCAAACTAAATGAAATGATAAATGACAGCAACTCGCAGACCGCAAACCCAGAGAACCAGACAACACAGACGTTTCCAATTGCGGGGATCGTGCATTTGAACACTGAGAATAAATGGGGTTGAATTTGTTTAAAATCTGAGAAATATTGTGGTTAAATTGCTTGCTACTAGAGTTAACCAAATAGTCAATTTAGATAACTAAAATATATAGATAGACTGATATCCTAATTTTTGAATTAATACTCTTATAAAGATTGACTATACTTGTGCACTTTCTGCATCTCTTTGTGTTCAAGCTACCTTTTTCTCCCCGTGTAGACACAGATACACGAACGAATTGGAATCACAAAAAGGAAATCTACAAAAAACACATAAATAACCAAAAGCGAAGCCCAAATGAAATTCTACACACACACAATTAAGGGGAAGACTCTTTACCACGCTTTCGCTTATCAGCGAGTGGGATCGCTCAATGCTCGGTTAAATCGATCAAAATGGGGCTCCCCCTTCCCTTCGACTCCAACTCCTCCTCGGGGATTACATCTTCAATGGAATTCCTTTGTCCGATGCCCGATTATGTCCCCAATACACAGTCCAAAGGTGACTCATCATCATCATCATCATCATCATCATCATCATCATCATCATCGTCGTCGTCGTCGGGGGCATCAAGTGGAGCACAACCGATTTTAACGATCTTGCGGGGCTTCATTAGAGATTCGAGGGCGGGGGAAATCGGAGAAGATGCGGGCATTAAATATCACTTGTCATTAGATACTCTCGCACGTAATTACCTGCCCATAAAAAGGTGCTCTCAGTCCTATTTAATACTCTTTCCTATTGCTTCCGCATTGCAGTGTGCAAGGAGTGGCTCGTGCGTGAGGATGGCGCCCTGGCCTACAAGCTCCAGTCCCAGGAGAGTGAGTATTGCGTAAAGTATAGGAATGGGTAACTAATTAAAAGTTATCTCCTCCTCAGTTAACGACTTCTACAAGGGAAATCGCTACAGAAATGCAGTGGTTCGGGAGGATTTTCCCACCGCCTTGCACGAGCAGATCAAGGAGAAGGAGCAGGCTCAGAGGCGGGTGGATGCCTACAGGAGACGCCTAACAGAGCAGTAAGATAAAAAAAATTTAAATAAAAAGTTTAAATAAACATATGACATCTATGGGGATATATAAATGAATTTTAAAGAACAAGTTAATTTATTGTTGATTGATTTGTATTATTTTTCCTATTCTCTATATTTTTGTATTGATCCTTGTTCTTTTCTTTTATAAATCCTAATCATTTTTTGACGTAAATATATTTAAACACTCTCTTAATAGTCTTTCTGTTCTTCGAATTCAATGATTGTGTGTTTGGTTTTATGTTCCCTTTACATTCTCTTGTTAATGAATTTTTTAAGAATATTGGCAGAGTCATGCTGCTGCTATTTACACCTTTTCAATAGAAACTAATCACAATATCTCCCCAGGGAGGAGCATGACAAGCGAGTGGCCAAAGAAATCGCTGACAAGCTGGAGCGCGATCTGCAGGAGCAGCAGCAGAAGGAGCTGCAGCAGAGCGAGCTGATAGCCAAGCAAATGCAGGTGATGGTACCTGTGTTCTTGTTCGAAAACAAACTCCCTTAACTGTTCTACTTGATTACAGGAAATCTATGTAAATCTGCCACCTGTACCGCCGCCAGCCACACGCGACAAGAGCCGTCCGCCGCCCCGCCCTGCCAAAGCAAGTATTCACCAGCAACAGCAGCAGCCGCAGCAGCAGCAACAACATCCAGAGCCTAGCACCTCGCAGCAGGCCAGATACAATCACCACCACAGTCACAGTCAACACTTCTCACAAACAGACAACTATGTAGGATTATCGCTAATACCAAATATCGTAGACCTGCCAGCGACAGCAGCCACACCGACCACAAGCACCAGCACTCCCAGTCCCAGTAGAAATGCACAGGCCCACCATTCCCTGTTGGTGAGTGCCAACTAGGGGTGTAAATATGTGTACATATCCACAAAAATATTGCACTTAATGTTTGATGTATCGAAACCTGATCAAAAAATATCATATTTCAGATTGAAATTTCATAATAAGCTATATAATTGAGCGACTACCCAAAAAATGTTATTATTTTTACTGAATATTTAATATTTGGATAACATTTTCTGATCTTAAAACATTTCTTTTATGAATTTAAGTTAAAAAACCCACTTATAAAATCTCCCTTCTTAACCTTCTCCAAGGGAAGCTACTATATGTTATTCCCCGAAAATCAAATTATTTATCCAAAAACAACAAATTACATATTTTAAAATAATATCTTTAATTTCCTTATACAAAAACGGATGCATTTTAACCCAACAACATGTAAATATTCATTTCTGTGCACTCACATCGTCACGTTCCTCACCAGGCACAGCAGCAGCAGCCGCTACATCCATCATCATCGCCGGCACGTCGACCTGCTGGAACACACTCCACAACTCCATCATCAGCTAGCACACCTAACACCACCCCACAGCACAGCCACACACAGCAGAAACAGCACAGCTCGGCGGCTGACATCGACGAGGTGGTGGACTATGCCGATGTTGCTGACAGCATTCGCGACTACAACATTGCCGTTGTCCCGCCGGCAGCAGCAACATCGGCCAGCGTTGTCGATGCAGCTGCCAAGACAGCCGCGTCGTCACTCCAGAAACAGCGCTCCCCCTCCCATGAAAACCTCCTAAGAACCGAACCGAAATTTCAGAAACTATCGCCGGAGAAGTACGACCAGCTGGTGGGGAATTTCGGATTGGTTTCGGGACAGGGACCGGGATCGGGATCAGCCAAGGCCGTGGAGCGGCACATGCAACAGCATGCCGACGATATTGAGCTCTACGTGGATCCCTGCGACTATGCCAGCCTGAGGGAGATCGGACTGCCGCTGGAGGAGATCCAGGAGATGAGCAAGAAGCTCAAGCAGGAGCAGAAAGATGCGGTACAACTACTACTATCCCTGGTTTAGAGCGTTGACTTATAACTTTCCCTTTCCCTGCAGTTGCTGGCCCGGAGACTGCAGGCTATCGAGTCCAAGGACTGTGTCCGCCAAGAGCACAGGGATCGCATGCTGGCCATAGAGGCCCAGGACAAGGAACTGGCCAAAATGCTACAGGACAGGGTCAGCAACCACAAACTAGCCACAAAGAAGGAATTATTAACAGCAAATCTATATTTTTTCAGGAGAAAGCCAAGGCCAAGCGGGCCAAGGAGAAAGCTCGTCTGCGAAAATCGCAGCAAAAGGAGGCCGCCGCCGCCGCCAATGGCAGCCTGCTTTGCGGCACCAACTCCCACTGTGGTCCACTGATGGCCCTGCCCCAGGACTGCCTCTCCAATCACACGCAGGCCTCAGACATTGACGTGGAGGCCTACTCGAATCCAATCGATGTGCTCAACAACAGTCGCGAACAGAGGCCGCACAACGGGCCTCTGACGAATGGAAGCCTAACCCGGGACGGCGGATCCAATCACAGCTCCATGCAGAGACAGAAGCAGCAGCAGAGGAGCCTGAACATGGCCCCCGGGCGGGGGGAGGATGACATCTACACACTGCCAGTGGACAGTTGCAGGCCGGGACAGAGGCCCGTGTCGTTGCACATGGCCGCGGAGGCGGTCCAGCAGCTGCAAGCCCACAATTCCATGACGAGGTGGGATCAAATATCTTTGATATTATTAAGAAATTTAAATACACATTTCCCAAATTCCCCCACAGATCGGAGCACTATGGCTCCGAGGCCGGTTCCCACGACAGCTCCCATCACAGTGGCCAGGACATATCGCCTCACATGAAGTACTCCAAGTCCGGCGGCAATTTTGGTATATATGTATTTAAAGCTGCTCCCGAAAATGCCCCGCTATATATTGATCCTTTGTATCCTTTGCGCAGATCAAAGTGCCAGCCCCACGCCGCCTTACATGCCAATTCAGGGTACGCGACGATCAAATTCAAGTGAAGATCGTAAGAAGAAGTCCAAGGACAACAAGTGCACGCATCAGTGAGGGGTCAGCATAGTCCGTCGCCCCTTTCGATCTATAAATTGTATATGCATATATATTTTGTACTCTCTCCCTTTTGACAATGAAATTGTTTGTACTTTCATCGATTTATTCACAAAACATGGTATCTCTAGAACATAGTTGTAGTCCATAGCTTAAAATTATCCGAAATCGTGTATAGTTTATTGTGGTTTGCAATAAAGATTTGGAAGTAAGAAAAATATTAAAAATAATAAGATTTTTTATTGCTGGGAGAGGAGAAATGAGACTTTGCTGTAACATATTTTAGGATTTCTTATATTAACTTGAAGCTGGGAAATAAAATTCTAAAACAAAATCAATGCAGTGTTATAAGACTTGTTAACACAAAAAAAACTAACATAGAAAAGCTTTCCGAACTGAATTTGTTGCTTTTTTGGCTGAGTTATGCAGTTTTTAATTTGATTGGTTTAAAAAAGTACCATACAAAATACGGAAAAGAATTAAAATATTTGTGGTCTTTTTGAAGGGTATTTGCATTTTATTTAGGGAAGCAGTCATTTCCGACCCTATAAACCATATATATTCTTGATCAGCATTAACAGGCGAGTCTTTCTAGCTATGTTTGAAGAAAAAACATTTTTTGCAATTTTTCCAAAATTTTGTAAGGGGTTACATCATTAAAAGTCAAATATTTAACAAAAAATTAAATTTTTGAAATCTCTTAACGCAATACGCAAACTTGCTAGCCTAGCAAAAACTTACTCAGAAAAGCTTTCCGAATTAAAATTAATGCATTTTTGACTTAGTTATGAACGAACCTATTTTGATTAGTTGCAGTTCTTGTTTTTTAAACTTCTGACTTTTCAGCACTACATTTTCTGCGTATTTCAGATAGTTTTACCCTTTCTTGAATAAAATAATTTTAAAAAATAAAACATATACTAAGATACTAAACTATATAATTATTCCCAGCTATTTCGATCCATTAAAGTCTAAAATGGAAATACAATCCAAAAGGTAAGTGATGAAGTCATCAGCGCCTCGTCCATAAAACCAGAACTGCTGCATTTTCTGTCGAAGAAACTTGTAGCTCAATAAATATAAATAGTATTCGTTGAAGAATGCAGACCTTTACCTTTCCAGAATGTACATTTCCAATAGAGTACTTGCCCTCTTGCAGCTCTTGCTTGCTATCTTATTTTTTTGCTAACATCAGCAAGTTTGCGTCCAATACCGGAGATCAAAACTTGTGAAACTGGTATTAAAAGTCACAAGTTAGGGTCTCAGGGAATCAGCCATACAAACATTTGCACATGTCACTATCAATGCCAATATATTTACATATACACGTAGTCGAGTTCACTGTTCTAGCTTTTGTTCTCGTAATTTTTTTTTCACAATTTTCTGGCTGTGATTTTGGTGGTTTCTTGGATTAAATTGCGGCTTGTAGTCAAGCAAAGAAAGCTAGCACATTGTATAGTATGATTTGTAGTTACTACTATACAACCTACTACCTCAATTTGCCAGAGAGAAAAAGGTCCTTGGTTTAGTCCCTTTTGCTGGGTGGATTTTTTGGTAAATTAAAGGATCTTTCGGGTCGGCTTTTATTATGTGTGTTTCGGTTTTGGTTTTGATTTCGGATAAACAAAAATATGTGGTTGGCAAACAAGGAGAATAATAATGGGGAAAAATGAGACAAATAAATATTAGTTATTTTTAATGCAGAATAAATAATAAAATAATTATTTTAAATTATTTGCGATGGGTTATAGGATGGATATTAACTTATTTTTTTATTCATGTGTGTTTTAAGTGACGAAAATATTTGATTTGAATTTTCCTTTTGAGTTTTAAAAGTAAATGTCTTAGTTAAATTATTTTGTAATATTTATAGGGTGATTTTTTGTGCTTAGTATATTTATACATTTAAATTCATAACTCTTGATTTGATTTGTCGATTGGTTTTAAAATTATCCTTTTAACGGCTTTGTTATTTCTGAAGCATCAAATGCTCTGTTTTATTAATTTACCATTTTGTATACTCGTATTTTAGTTATAGTTTTAATTTTCCTCCATTATTATGTGCTTTAAAGTTTGTCTGTTTTGATTTTGTTGCCAAAAACCAGTTGTTTGCATTGACAGACTCCCATAATGCCGGTCTTGTAACAGATATAAAACAGCACAAGTTCGGATTTACGGGTTTCTGTTAATGGTCCATATGTAAGTATGCACCATTTCTTTCTTGTGTTGGATTAGAAGTCGTTGTAGGAATTGCATTCGTCTCGGGGAAGGAAGTAGAGAAAAGCAACCCCATTTGGCGGGGAGGGAAAAAACGCGTTTAATCCATTTCCGTGAATTTGTGAAATTCCAGCAAGACGAAAGGAGTGACTCCTGGACTTCGTCTGAGTCATCTCTGCAATAGTTTCGTAATATTTTCCATTTGCTTTGCATTTAGTTTTGATTTATATTCACGATTATTTGGCGTTGCTTTATTCGGAAGACTCCAATAGTTTATCTGGGGGATAAAGAAGTATTGTTAATATATAATTAAATAGGTGATACTTTGCAATACTTATTA
>JAEIIL010001092.1:0-13715 GCA_018905715.1 Drosophila lini | reverse complement strand
TGATCAAGAATATATATGATTTATGGGGTCGGAAATGACTCCTTCACTGTTTTGCAAGCTGCTGGCTAAAATTATAATACCCTGCAAGGGTATAAACATTGTTCAAAATAAGTATAAGTAGTCTTTAGAAATTTCCCACGCCCATACAAAATTTTTTAGAATATAAATGTATACTTATATCAGTATTATTGAATTTAAAAGGATATTCCATTTATTTATTATTAAGAAATAGCAAATATCTGTCATTATAAAACTATATCCTTACCTCACATCATGCTCCGACTCACATCAGGTGGCGAGAGGCAAGGATAGGTGTCTTAATATATTGTTTTTATTAAAATCTAAGAACATTTTAAAATACAACATAAGGTACAGGTCGTTGAAAACCAAACATAAAACATATGTATCTATCTTATAAGTTGCAAAACGAATATCCTTAGAATTGAGTAAATCCATCCATAAAATACATTTTGTTATTATTTATTAAATAAACACAATTTAAAAACGACGCTAAAAGTTAATGGTATTTGTAATACAGAAAACCAAGACATCCAGATTTGGCACCTGTAAAGAAATATTATTTCGACCAATCCTGGAAAGAGAAAATACAAAATTAAACCTTTTAAGCAAAATATATATTTCATACCTTAAGACAAAATATCTCGCAATCTTCTCGTGTAGCGAATCGATTCCTATTGCCTTCACATAGAGCATTCATGAATCGGATACACGCCTTCTGCTTAGGATTGTAGAACCAAGCGGCAACTTTGATTCTACAATTTCGATTATGTACTGGCTGATAGCAAATAGCTGTGGAATTTATTTATATATTTTATTAATTTTATTGTATATTTTATTTGCATATAGAGTACAGAACCTTTAGCCCTTAAAAAGTTTTCCCAATAAAGATTACTAGTTACTCCATGGATATAAAGCAGGATCAGGCCGAAAATCAGGAATTGCATTTTGGAATTTTGGAGGCAACCAAGCAGGTAAGAAACTTCTTTCTAACTAATTCGCTTCAAGCTAACAATTGCGTTTTTATATAAACAAAATCAGCTGGCAATGAACATGATGAAATGAAATATATAACTTAAAACAACTTCACTCAATGTAAACTTTTAATGAAAACCTTTTTCCAACCATTTTTAGACCAGCTGTTTATGCTTTACTTCATTTCTATAAAGGCAGCTTACACAGCTTTCTTTTAGCCCTAAAAATAAATCCAAACAATTAACACTTCAATTAACATTCACAAGACACAAAAACATTTTTTATTTAAATTTGTAAATATATAACTTAAAGCACAAGTTAACTAGTTCTTATACATGTCGCAGAGCACCTTCTCCATGGGCGTGTTGCCAATGGTCCGCTGAAAGAAAACTGACTCGATTTTATGAGAGCTAATGGTCCTTAAAAGCGGCAACATCAGCAAGAGTCTTCCGAATCTGGCTATCTGGGCCGTGAATTGGGTCTTCGTGTGCTGCGACAACATGACCTTTTAAAGATAAAAAATAACTTGTTGTTATACTTAATTGTTATATTTAAATTTTAATAATTACATGCGCCTGATCCTGGAGATTTTCAATCTGAGAAGGATCCTTAAGACCGCGAGTCTCGGGCCGAAACAAAACGATAGCCTTGAGGCAGGCGAACTCGGCGGGATCAACCAGCACGGCCTTGTATTTGCAGAAGATCTCGTGGAGGGTCCGGACATCCGCTGCCAGCTGGGGGGAAAAGTAGGACTTGCTTAAAAATATTCTAGGAAGATAGTGCCAAGGACTTACCTCCTCCTTTGTAATGCAAGTGTCGCCATTGGCATTGTTCTCCAGATTGTTGCAATGCTCTGCCACCGAGAAAAGGGCACAGCCGGTGGGATCCAGGGGAATGCACCACTGGATGGCATTTAGCAGGAACAACTCAGACCAGGACTCCTCCAGCAGGATCACCTAGAGAGGCATTTGGGGTTATTTATATTATATATGCAGCTGCCAAAAGTAGCTTAAATTGCAGTTAAAGATTTAAAATCCTACCTGATCCCGAAAGGATAACCTCGCAAAGCTGGGCAGATTCTTGGCCCATTTGACAGCCATGAAGAGCAGCCTGGCACTCGTCTCATAGACCGTTTCGTGCTGATGGGAATACAGATTGGGTGACATAAACTGCGGCATAATAAAGCTGGAATCGGATCTGCTGACTGTGTGCGGCTCCTCGTCGTTGGTCACATCTATAGAGTCGTCTGGAAAGGTGAGAGTTAAAATAAATAAAGATTATTGAAATATATAAATACCTAATATATAATATTTCATAAATAAATAAAATATAATTACATTAATTAAATAAATAAATGAAATACTTATAACCCACCATCATTATCATTCTCCATTGTGGGACTTGAGGAGCTCACAGAAGACACACTGCCGCCGGCATTATTCTTCTCATTGGCATTCTCTCCGGGCGCCGGGGAGCTGGGATCTATGGAGTGATTGCTGCTCGAGTTGGTCGAGTGCGAGATATTGCCACTGCTGACCAGCTCCATGCTGCCATAGGCAGCCTTCTCCTTGGGCGAATGGTGCATCCCAGCGGCGCTGGCAGCGGCGGCATTGAACATGGGAAAGCTGCCGGCACCCATATGATTGGCCGCCAGCTGCATGGAGGAGGTGAGGTGGTTATGATGCAGCAATCGACCCGTCGGCAAGCTGCCCAAAGCTGTCAAGGATTAGGAATGAGTTGACGAAAACTATAACCAACCGTGTGAAGTTGCAACTACTCACAGGGCGGCGGCAGGAGTCCAGAGCCATAGCAGGGCGGCGACAATAGCACGGGTGGTCTGCAAATTGGAGTTGCCCACAGATTTTGGATGGTTAGATAGAGAGCAGAGACTTATGCAAATGACAGGGACAGCCCACAGCCAAATGCACTCAGAGAAATTGGAAATATATTGTATTTTGAAAAGAAGCCTTTCATCAAGAATTTTATAAAAACTTAGGAAACGAAAACTGTGTACATTTTGGAGCTTGAATTATCCAAGAGTTTGGTCTTCTCCAAAAATGTAGAAAATTTATGATCATCATATTTAAAAGGCATCTTTTAATACATATTTTTTCCCAGTGTCTAGGACTCACCCAAAAACACCGACGGCCACGGCCGCCTCGCGCAACGCCCGTCCATGTTCCATCTCCCGCAGCGTCTCCGGACGGATAGTGGCCGTGTTGCGGGGCTGTCGCTCATTTTGCACGGCTGTAATTGGAAAACAAATGCAACTAACATGAGCACTCAAAGTCTAGGTTGCCACGCCCCCCCCAGTCGACGAGGACGTGAGTCCATAATGAGGAAATGTCACACTGACAAAATCGCTCCAAGGCTCGCAGGTAAAACAGCAGCCGCAGCAGAGGCAGCAGCAGGATCAGGAGCATCTAGCGTGTGCCATTCCTCATCAGCATAACCAGAGGCCCATCCATTGATGGTAAATTGGTTTTGTGGTCACGTGCCGCTCACGCCTACAAATTGTTTTGCCATTTGTTTATGCAATTTCACCGCACAATGAGGTTGCCACAGAAGCTACTTCGCCGCCACTAATGGCGAATACACGAACTGTGGCTATTTTCCAAACGGCACGCATAATTTACGGATAAATTAAAGGAGCCATAATGGCGACAATATATATAGTGTGTGAATGTTGGATTGGTTTGAGAGAGAGTGTGGTAAGAGTTTATAATGGAAATGTGGCAATCAGGACTTGAAAAGCGACGAAAAGCGTTTGATTATGGGTTAAAAATGTGAGTCAAGCCTACTATTTTGGAAGTAAATTAAAGCAGTATGATTTTTTTAATCTTTTAAATTTATTTTAATATATTTTATCACACATTTCCTCTCAATGAACATCCCTATATTAACGAATCTGCAAGATAAGTAACATAAGATAAACTTTAACTCTTAAAATCTCTTCATTATCTAAATCAAAAACCCAATAAATCTTTATTAAATACATAAACAAAGACTTTTTATTGATTTTTCTTGAACCTGAAACTGACTGGCTGCTGTTTGTATATATTCTATACTATTCAAATCGAAGCCCGTCTTTGTCTTGGCCATCAAAAACAATAAAGAAAACTTTCAGTCAAAATGAACAATTCGGATTCACTCAAGTGGCAGCGGCAAAGCTGCATAAAATCTGTCAAAGACAACACGAGCAGCAGGTAACAAATCAATTGGGTGAGCAATATGTAAATAAGGAGCAGTCGCACCCGCACCGGAACTGGAACCAACCCCGCCAGAAACAGGGGTATTTCGGTGGGAAAGGGTTTAGGGTTAGGGGAGGAGGCCACGTGTGCCTGAGACCCTGTTAAAGACCAATTAAACCCACTTCGGTTCATTAGAGCGAGCCCAGAGAGAGATATGATAATGCATATGACTATGACTATAACCCATAATACCCACCGTCCTTGTTCATTCCCATTTGAAGGCACTTCTTGAGCCTGCAGGCCTGGCATTGATTGCGATGCGCCTTGTCCACGATGCATCGTCCGGTGCCCGCCTGGCAGCTGTAAGGACAAAGGGAGAAATCGATTAAAATAGTGCCACGAAATAATCAAGTTAGTCCTGGGCGCAGGATAACGAGATTTGTCGTGTCAAAAATTGCAACATTTGTCAAATCCTGCAGAGAACACAAAGCACGATGAGAAGACTTAAGGCCAACCGACCGGAAATCCAGCCACAAAAGCACTTCAGTATCTGCTAGATACAAGGACCTGCTCTCTCTCCCTCGCTCCCCCATCCACTTCATCGACCTTTCGTCCTTTGTGCTGCTCTTCTGTCGAACTTTAATCAAATCAGGGCCACGCCACCACCCAATGAAGGCCCGAACCTCGAACCACTTTTGGCCCAGTCATCGCCTCTCTTTTTTGCTCACTAAGCCTGCGCCAAAACTCAAAGATGGCCACAACGCTCCTCCCGTATCTGTATCTGTGTATCTGTATCTGTATGGCTCTTCGATTTTATGTTCTTCATGGCGCCTCTGTTGGAGTCACTTAGCCAAATGTATCCTTTGGATACACTTGCCCTTGCTGCGTCTCTATCTAAACTAAGTATATTTTGTGTATGCAAATGTATGGTTTTCGTAAACAAATCAAAGAGATTGGATTCCCCTCTTCTTTACAGCATTAAGTTTTGTGTGTGTGTGTGTGTGTCTATAAAAATAATCAAATAATATGGCCATTGGACTCAGGCCATTAACACAAGCCAAAAATAGATGATGAACACATTTGTGTATAACGAAACTATGCTTGAAATAAGGTTTATAAAACTACTAAAGGATACACTTTGTTGAGGGATTTTAAAAGATACAATCTTCTTCTAAGCTTTCTTTTTCTATATTTCGTATATATTTCCTATATAATTTTTAAGGATATAAACCCCTAGGTTTTACCCAATCATAACAACCACAGTAAATGGTATCTATAAATTTCGACCTGTTATTTTCGGTTAGTTTTTATGGCCACAATAAAAATGTGTAACATTCGGCAGGACAAATTCGATTGTCCTTCGAAAAATTCCTGGAGATAAACTCGAAAGTTCTGATTGGAGGCAATTGATTATAATTGAAAACGGCTTAATGGGACCACCGGAGACAGGCAAAAAAAAAAAGGGACGAGGCCAGATTGACTCTGTCGGCCATCGAAAAACCCAGTCACGTCGGTGAAAATATACACTAGTCCATGGTTGCCCCTTCGTAGTCATTCCTGTGCAGGGGAGGATGTGCTCTATTTTATTTAGAGCCACAGAGAACCGCCCCCTTTTCTGTCCTTTCTTTCTTTTTTTTTTTTTTTGACTTTGTTGCGATTCGGCTTAGTCTGTGTGGAAGATGTTGGTTGAGCGAGGGGTTCGGCTGCCGCCGGGTCACATTTGGCCAAGTGTTTTCTGCTTAAGCCCTCCATATCAATCTCTGGGGACACCGCCACGCAAGGATATAGAGATTTCGACATTTGTGATTTACCGAGCTGAATATACATTACTGTATCATAACTTTATGCTCTTGGCATTGATTCTTCTGTCGCCCGAGATTATGGGATATATTTTTCGATTTTTTTTCCTGATTTTATGATAATTGAAAAAGGAAAACCCACGCAAAAAGAAACTTTTTTCATTCTTTGATTTGTGGGGAATATTCACGTGGAATTCGTACAGTCAGGAATTTCCAAATACAAAAGAACTTTTAAGTGAATTCACTTTAAATTCAATTACATTTTAAGCTGCAAGTGGGGGGGAGAAAATGGTACTAGTCCGCACATGATGCCACTGCCACCATTCCGGGCACAAAGTCAATGCGAGGGCAAATATGCGCATTCAAAAGTTGACGCTCAAATCCCAAAGATTTGAATAATTGTAATGAATTTGCCAGAGCTCCGTAATCCGCCAGACGGGCCTCCGGGCACATCATCCAACCGAGGGCAGCACCACCCACTTTTGGGCAAATGTTGCAACATTAAATGGTACTGAAAAATGTGAATGGGCCGGATTTAGGGGCTATGGTAATGGGTACACAAAGAAAAATTGAGCTGGTATATGATTTTGATAATTATGATATTTTCCTGTGTTCTTTATAAAATTATTTTGAATTTAAAAAGGACTTCGAAAATATTTTTAAAATATATATAAACTATATATTATAAACCCAAATTTCTTATATTTTCTTTCACTGTTTATACCCACCGATAAATGAGCTTTCGCCTCACACTGCGCTTGAAGAATCCGGAGCAGCCATTGCAGGCCAGGATCCCATAGTGTTTTCCCGAGCTGGTATCCCCACAAACCACACAGATGAGTCCCAGATTCTGGCCCTTGATCCGCGTCATCGAGGACGAGTTATCCCCCGTCGACGAGGAATGATTCGCAGAGTTGGCCGCCGCTGCTGCTGCTGCAGCCGCTGCCGCTGCAGCGGCACTGTGGTTCCAGCTTAGCAAACGTCCAGGTGGTCCGGAGGGTATTGGAGGCGGTGGCTGTGGAGGCGGGGCCACGCCTACCGAAGTAGGTGGCGGCGGCGGCTGTCCATGCATGGGAGCCGGCGGCGGTGTATAGCAATGGCGCTGGGGACTGTGAAGTTCTGGAAAAATAAAGGAAAGATTTTGAAGATTAAACTAAGGAAAATTTAAAAATTTAAAATAAGTTTGAAAATAACCTCTGAGGGCTACAAATACTTTCTTATAATTTTAAAAATATTTTAAAAGTTAATTATGAGAAAATTTAACAAAAAAATCCGTTTACAATTTTTTTAAGATATTTTTAAAACCTTAGAAAAGATTATTTTGAAAAAACTTTTTTCTCTTTTTGAGGTAAAAGTATAAATATATTTCTAGCTCAAAATGTGTTTTAAAAAATCCTTAAAATTCAACCAGGAATTCAAGTTGAAATTTCACTTAAGCTAAAAACCATTCCTAAGTCATGTCCTTATTTTCCTCTCCCCCCCGTTTTCCCTCAGTGAGAGTAATAGGTGGCGCAATAAAAAATCACTTATGTAGTTCATTTAAATTAAATCTCAATTTGTCAGTTGTTACGGATTGCGGACTGCAGGATGCCGGGACCTGCTACGATCTTATCCTAGCGTGGCGACATTGACGCCCTGTAATCCGCAAATATATTTACACATTCAATTAGGGTGCCATTAAGCCAAACGGGCGAAAGCCGGCTCTCGACCAGAGCGTGCCGAGCAATCTGTGCGCAAAATTTGCCTCGGGGGACGATTGTTTTGCCATCACACCCTAATTTGATTGTAGTTTCCTTACTGATTTTTTGATGCACTTAACCCTCAGCGAAGGACACATTTGTTACACTCGCCACTTGGCTGTGCGCTCGACCATTTTCAGGGTTCGACGTGGTTTTTGGGTGCGCCAGGACCTGATTCCGAAAGTCAGGCCAAGGAATGAGGGGTTCTGCTTCTGGTACCAACTGGCAGGGTCTGCGGTCTAATGCCAGAGGATTAGCGTCATATGCTTGCATTTTCCTTTTCCCGGTGGCTCGCGTCTTTGTTAATTTTTGCGAGCTCGTTGAAATTCACTTTGGCGGAGAGAGAAAGGCGACATGGAAAAGTGTTAAGGGGTCGCTGGCAGGCTGTGTGTTATGAATATCTGAAATTTTTGGCGGCCTGACTCTGGAGTCTAATTCAATTTGGTGATTATCGCAAATTGAATTTGCTGGCTGGGCCACTCGTGCATGCGCCATCAGGAAGCCGGGCATCGATTTAATTTGAGTATTTCTGGCTCTCTGAATGACAACTCGTTACTACCAATTGGTAATTGAAATTCGAAATGTGTCATTAGATCGGGAGGTTTTGCTTTTCTTTTTGGTGTTCTTTTTTTTAGGGATATTTTGATTATCGCTATCCCTGAAAAACCATGGCTAAAATGTATATTTTTTATTAAATATTATAATATATATAATATGGGTAATTCGATTTCTTAAATATAATAAATAACTCATTTATTAAGTATCAATTTTATTATAGTCACATGGCAACGTTATTGAACTGAGTAAAATCAAAAGATTTGAAACAAAGTATAGTCAACATTTTTGGTAATATGAAAAGAGAAATACCTATGGGCCCTCAAATTAAGCGTGGCTATAAAAATATATATTTAACGCTAAAAACTGTTACGCCTACTTTTCTCTGGATATTTTAGTTATTAATTATTTTATTTGTTAATGCCATTTTGTAGTATTATTGATTTGATTAATTTATTTGAATACATTTTATCATACATGCTTTCTTTTAAGCTGCCGAGAAGAATAGCTAGTATGATTATGCCGAGAGGGCAATCCAACTGATCTATAAAGCCTTTCCTTATAATTCTTAATATTTTTAATATTTTATTTAATTAAATTGTTAGTTTTGTAGCTAAGCATTGTGACAGCATCCTTTAAATAATAAGAATACAACATTTCTCGTGTATGCCCAGAAGTAGGCAATATTTTTTTTACTACCTTGCATAAAAGATAAAAATAAGAATTCACTCTTTACAATTTAAACCCATTTTTAATGGCCTTTCCCTACTTTTAATTTTTAATTGCTTTCTCTATTTTTTATGTTATTTGCCTTGATGATCTAATTAAGTCGTTGGGTACACAACGCGGAAAAAAGGTTAATTATGTTTTACAAGCGTTTGCCTTCAAACGTGATGGAGGCCCTAAGAATGCTTTTTGCTAATTTTTGCTGTTTCATATTTTTTTATGGTTAAGCACTTTTTAATGTTAATATCAAGAATTAATGCCAAGGGACCCGAAAATTAAACGACTTTTTAGTTAAGTCAGGTTTTATAAACTCCTTTTTCTTTTCATTTCCCATTTCTTTTATATTTTAATTTCCAAATTATTTTAACTAAACACTTTTTTAATTAAACCTTATTTAATTTATTAAAATACCTTGCGACGAGGGACGCGTTTCGGCCAGATTTTCTTCCTTATTCATTTTCAAAAATTGTAATGAGATCCTGTTGTTGAATTTACTTTCACTTTGCTATCAGCGTTCAATCTTATTTGTATTTAATATTCAAAAGCCGCACTTATTAATTTTCAATTAAGACAACATGTTAATTTTTTTTGTTAAAACACTTGGCTCCATTATTGTGGAGTATCCTTGACTTAATCCGAATCCGTATCCGCATCCGCACCGACGGCACTGCGACTCTGCTGCGACTTAGCGATGATGATGTTAACGTCTCGATGTACGATTCAGGATTCCCGATGGCTGCTGGCACCAGATTTATCATAAAAGCATGACAGCAGCTAAACACGGTGATGTGTCCAGCACTCCAGCACTCCCAGCAGTCGGCCAACCAGCCGTCGGGCCAACCCCGGAATAGCGAAAAAATACTCGAGCTCGTATATCGCCGGATATAATCCGCGGTCGCTGAGTGGGCAGAGGAAGGACCTCCTCTTGTGCGTGTATTTGTGAGGACAAAAAGCACATATACCAGAGCGAAAGCAAGGAGAAAGCAGAGAGCATCGAGCAACGAGCAGCGAGCGAGCAAGAGGGGGGGGTAAAGGGGGAAGGATAACCGCACCCGCCCAGCCCGCTGTGTCCTTCCATGGCAACGGGAAGCGGAGACTTTTAGTGGCAGCAACTCTGGTGGCGCATTTGCTTGTTGGCTTGCTTTGATTCGTTCCTTCTTGATGCTGCTGCGGCAGGAGCTTGAGTGTGTGTGTGTTTGTGTGTGTGGGTAAGCCAAGCCACAATCGCAATCTCCAATAAACACCCGGCTCTGCGCTCTCTGCGCACACAGACACACACACACGCATACAAACAGCAGAGAACGCTCGGCCGCCATCATGACTCAAAGGTGGGCAAGGAGAGAGGCTAGAGAAGTGCCGTGCCTCTAGTGGGCGTGGAAGTGGGAGAGGCAAAAGGTGGAGGCAGAGGCAGAGAAGAAGCTCGACCTCGACGCAGCTGCGCTGGCGCTCGTATAATCGTCTTGGGTTTTGACATTTTGTTTTTGTTTTATAATACCTTTTGTGATGTTGCTGCCTGCGACTTTGCTTTGGCTTCGCTCCCCTTGTCCCTCTTGGTCCATCGACGTCACACTTGGCCTCCTCGTCTTCTAGCCAGTGTTGTTCTCCTACTCCTCCTCTCCCCCCCAAAGTTGCCACCTCCCAGTTAACTGTAATTGAATTGAAGAGAAAATTGTATTTGCTCCTTGCCTTGCTCACATACATACTGATGCATCTGCATTAAGTATACGCAATTTTATAACGGTAAACTATCCATAAACCTATGATATAATCTTATGATACAGGAGGGACAAAAAAAAATTGTCTTCTTATTAAAAATAATTAAAGAGAGCACCAAAGAATGGATATTTATTGATTTATGAAGTTTTTTAGGAATAAAATATTGATCTTAGATTTTATGATAAGTTCAAGGTTTTTTTTTTAAATTAGGGGCAGATGAGGAGAAAATTAATAAAAGAAAAATAAAAAAGAGAAGCATAATCTTCCTGTAATATAAAAAATCCTTTGAGTAGGTCTTCATATTAGGTATACGTCAACGCTCTTTTTCAACAAAGTTTTTTTTAAAAAGATACTTCCTTCTATAAGAAGACTTTGCTAAGTCTGATTATAAATATAATTAATCCTTAAACCGGCTGTTAAATAGTAAGTTGTGTTTTTTTTTTAAACCTATTAGGAGGTTTTCTTTTATGAAAATGATTCTTTGTAGTCGACTTTGTCCTGGATATAAGGAACCTGTTATTTTGAAAGCAAAGAGCTTATTCCTCTCTATAGTTTTTAATCCATTTACAGAGAACTCCTTTAAAATTCAATAGACTAAGCTTCAAATTGTGCTTATTTTTAGGGCATAATTTATATTTTTCTCAATTTAATTTATAAAATTTTTCAGTGTAATCACATATCCGACTGTAGCTTTGGTAATCATAGATTTCATATAAGATTTTACATCCTTGGTTTTTGTCAATTTGAAGATTTTTGCAAATACAAAAATATCAAAAAAAAAATGTTTAAATCTAAAATTTAATCAAGCTTCTAGGGTATACAAATTTCAGGTTTCCGTAAATTTAAATTTAACATTATTTCAGTATTTCTATTTACCTTTCCATAAAGCATTTTTTGTGAGTAATTTTTCAACAGTAAAGCCCACTTGAGCTAAAGATGGCGGCGGATCCACTAATCCAATAATCGATAAATGTTGCTCTCCTGCTTGAAGGACGAGAATGGCGGAAATAGTGGGGAATTACAGGAAGTGTGGGGAATGAGGACGAGCGAACATTGAGTTCCGTTGCCCGATTTTGTTGTGGGGGCTTTTGGCATGCTTAATGCGCCGACATTAACTTTGTAACAAATGAGATGTCGGAATACAACAGTCAGGCTCCTGCCAAGCCGCAGCCTCTCTGCTCCTTGCTCCTCGCTCCCGTTACCTTTCTACAATCTCCTCCTTTCTCTCTCTCTCTTTTCCTGTTTATTTCTCTCCCGGGGAGAGCGAAGAGCGAGCTGCAGCTGGCAGAAGTATAAACTTCGGGACAAAAGTGAACAAACGCAAAAGTCAAAGCGCTTTGCTGCGATGGCCACGCCCACATAGCCGAGGGAGGAGCAAGCGAGAGAGAGAGAGAGAGCGGCGTTATCCTGTAATAACTGGGCATCAAAAATGCCCGGCTGTGCGAGCGGGATACACGACAACGAGCGAGCGAGACGAACAGAGGCAACAGGGTTGGTTCTTGACATTTGAACGGCGACATTTCGCCTTGCCAGGATACACACACGAAAACGCCCACACACACGAACACAAACACACCACCCACCACCCACCGCTCACCCTCGTTGGAAAAAAAAAACGAAAAGTAAAATAAAAAGGATGAGTTGGCGAACCTTATCAACTGCAGTGCACTTTATTTAATCAATCAAAATTCATGGACCACTCCTTTATTCAACATTCAGGCACTTTGTAGCTGTGATTTACGTTACAGAACAGATTTTAAATATTTAAGTCTTGCTGAAATTGTGTTAAAAATATCTGGGCTATTATAGAATTTCCTAGGATCTCCATAGCTACATATATAGACAGAATTTATTGAGAAACATGGACTTAAAAATAATAATTTGTACTTAGGAATTAATCAAGATCATAATTTTTGACTTTGACATAGGTTTTTACAAAATTTTCATAAAATTAAGTACGAAATGTTTAAAATAAAAGTATTACCCTTCTTTTTGACTACACAGAGGCAGATTAATAAACTGTACTCAAATGAAGGTAGGGTTACCTTTAAAATTGGTAACCAAACTAAGCTCTAACTTGAGGGTTCTGCCAAGTCCTGCTAGTTAAAAGTCCTCAAAGACACACTGATTCTTAGTTATATTGTCATACGCCTGCTGGCAAATAACTGTTTCCTTCTCGTTTAGGGTCAGATTGTAGTGGATATTCGTCACCTCAGCAGGCTCCGTTTCCAACTGATCAAAGGTACACATCAGCCGCTCCTTGCATGGCAGCCACCGACACTTGAGGTCCTGTATCTTTGGCCCGATCCATTGGCAGTAGCCTTCCTTGGTCACAGCCAAAAGTGTTAGCATCGCTAATAGCTCCAGCCGAAACGTTGTCCTCTGCATGGTAATGACTACTGATTAGCCAGACAAGCCTCCCTCCGCCTGGAAACATATCTTGCAGTGCAGACATGATTACCAATTTCGCATAAGCCAATATTTGCTCACATGAAATGATAGGAAGAGGTCTTGATCTTTTATAGAACTCTAAATAATCTTATACATAAGGCGGAGATATAAGTGAGCGACGCCCACGCATAATAAAGGGGATATATATGAACATATATTCAGACAAGTCGAGATATCTACATAAATCCTTCAGCAATGCAAACAAAATACGTTTAGAAAATGTTATTAAGTTTCTTCGCTTAATAAATTCGTTATCGGAGAAGACTTTTATATACAAATATGAAATAATACAGAAACAAATATTTCATATATATACATTATGTAAAAATTAGAGATAAAGATTTATTACACTGGCCAAAAAAACTTACTTATTATTTCACGCTTTACTACAACAATAAATACAGCATTTCCAGACATAACAAGTATAAATTTTTAACAGAGCTTATTATTTCAAAAAGTGCCAGTCATATACCTAATAAATTAAAAGATGGATTTGAAAAATCCAAAAACATCTCTGCTATAAATGGTCCGTCCTCCGCCTGTGA